>BDDA01001535.1:0-17533 GCA_001662385.1 Chlamydomonas asymmetrica | reverse complement strand
ATGTGACACACAAGTGAGCGTGAGCACACACCACCGGCTAAACTCCCTCCCTGCACTCGCGCTGATGATTCCCCCAAGCCCCGCCGCACCCCCGGCCTCACCTTGAGCTTTGCCAGCGCCCACGCAAAGTTGGCCGCCTGCTGCGGCGAGAAGCGCGCCAGCTTGGCCTCGCTCTGGCCAAACAGCTCCTCCAGCCACTCATCGTCCGGGCAGATGCCCAGGAAGGCCAGGCCACGCAGCATGAGGGACATTTCCTCCGGCCTGCACACGCAGCCGCGTCACATGCATTACACCATGCATTAATTGCATGAGGCCGTCCACGCAATGTTTACGGCAGCTTACCCGGTCGGCTCATGGCTGTATTTGAGCGGCTGCATGCGCGGCGTTGAACGCCAGTATGCTGACGCGCATCTAGCTGTGGGTGGGTGGGGAGCTGCGATTGCGCTCCTGCATGTGTGCGAAATGCCCCCGCTCCACTTGCATGCTCCACGGACAGTGGATTGCACCAGCAGGCAGCACATACACAGCAGATACACTACTCACTGCCCGCTGTGCGAAAGCAATCAGAATGAAGCGCACCAGCTTGCCACTAGTCCGATCTGTGCCCATTTTGAAATTGAACCTGAGTCATGCCTGGGTTGCAAAAATGCATGCCCACGGAAATTGGCAAGCTCAGGACCACTCAACCTGCCAGGCGAAGCCCAGGTCCGGAACCCCACCTGAAATCGTACAGCAGGTCGAAGGACGACTCCAGGAAGGCCAGCGTCCACTGCCGGCTGGGCTTGTAGCGCAACCGCCCCAGCGCGTGCGCCGTCATGGCGTACGCGGGTGCGTCAAAGTCGTCCTCAAAGCGCCGCGCGGCGTTGTCTAGCACCGCCTCAAGCCACGAGGTCGGCGGCCGCGCGGGCATGCGCGCCACCGCGTACATGGCCATGCTGAGCTCCTGCGCACGCAACGCAGCGAGGAGACAGGGCCGTCGCATGAGAACGTCAGGGCCATGTGAATGTGTACAGGCTGATGAAGGTGTCAGGGCAATGTGATGGCTGAGAGTGTGTCGCATGGTGAAACTCCTGACAGTGAAACTCCGGATGACCCTGTGCAGTGGGCGGCGGAGCACGCTGCGGGGGTATGGGCAGACGTGCACCCGATGAAAACTTACAACATTCAGCATGAGTGGCTAGGTCCAACCCTCGTGTGGTGGTGCCTTCCTGCATTTGCTGCACCCCTTCCTCCTCCCCCTCCCCCTCTGCCACGCTGTATGGCTCGGCTGTTTGGACCTCCGCCCTCCATGGGAGCAGCCCTGGGCCCACACCAGCAGGCGCTGTGTCAGCCTCGCCAACAACAATCCGCATGTTATGACAGTTTGAGTCCAAGTCCTCAACTCCTAACTACGGGCTGGTTGCGAGAAATTTGAAAGCCGCAGCATGCCAACTGAGCAGCCGCTGCAGTCGACAGTGCAAATGGAGCAGCAACACAGCTGCAGCTGTGGTGCACTCACGGACTGGTTGCGACGATTTTCAGAGCCGCAGCGTTCCGATGCTGCGGATTTGAGAAACGTCGCAGCTAGCTCGCAAGTGCACCACAGCTGCAGCGTTGGTGTTGCTGCCGATCGGCGGGCACGCATACCCAAAGCACAACCCCCACCCAGCCAGCTCAGCGGGCGTCTTCACACGCCTGACAGGATTCAGCAGACGTGGTCAGGGTGGTATACACGTGATGCCCTGCGAAACCGCTTGCACACGCGCGGATGCTGTTTGCAAACGCAGGCAACCACCACGCCTATGACATCTATGAGGGACGATGCAATCAACGGGACTGACCGCATCTGTCGTGTGGAGTGGAGTCTGACATAATCTCCGCAGGACAGACGTGGTCAGTCCTATTCAATGCACGGTCCCTCACAAGTGGGGCTGTTGCGTGGACCACACGCAGTCACACATGCGAGACCCATCCTCGCGCACGTGCACACTACACGGCCCCACGGGGAGCAAATCTTTATAACACACGCGTGATGGTGTGCTGTCTGCGCAGCATGTACATACCTGTGTGGACATGGACGACAGCTGTGGCTGCGACGCCGCGTACGCCTCCTGGAGCCACAGCGCCGGCGGCCGCAGCTGCAGGCTCGCCACGCCGCTCAGCAGCCCCGCAAAGTCGCCCGCCGAAAACAGGTGCATCAGCGGCAGCGTCGCGGCCCAGAAGCGCTCGCGCCACTCGGGCGGCGCGAAGAGCCGCTCGTTGTTACGCAGCCGAGCGGATTCGTGCAGTGTGCCCATATGGAACATCACTTGCGCGTAGTCGCGAGGGCTCATCCGAGCAGATGCCGCTGCACCGCCGCGGGCCCAGGCTGCGTCGGCGCCAAACCCCGGGGCCTGCTGCTGCGGCTGCTGCGTGCCCTTCGGCCAGGGGCTGCCGCCGGCGCCCTGCGCGCGGCGCGCCGAGGTGAACCCCGCGTCGGGCCCAGAGTACCAGCTCGCGTTCGGCGACGCGGGCACGCCGGGACCGCCGCCGTTGCCCCAGCTCTGGCCGCTGCCTGGGAACTGGTCCATAGACATACCGCCGCTGGCGATGGTGTAGCTGGGCACGTTGCTCATGTCACCGCTCGCCCCAGGGGCCCCGTGGCTGCCTGGGCCGTGCGGCAAAGGGTCGTCTCCTCCATCGTAGTCGTAGGAAGACAAGGAGGACGACATGGAGGCGAGAGAAGAGATGGAAGCGAACGAGGCGGTGCTCGAGAGCGACGCGGAGAAGGGGCCATGCAGCTGCGACGTTGATGGCATCGGCGATGCTGCGGCCGAGGAGGCTGGGTAAGCGGCGGAAGAGGGTCCCAGCAGAGGCGAGTTTGGAGGGACGAACATATGCTGCATGCTGTACTGCAGGACTGCAAGCACCAGACGAGGCCGCTTCACGTCTCGTCGGCGGGACAGGCACATGATGGTGTCGGCAGCCTCACGGCCTGTCAAATCAGGTGCCATGTACTGCAGGCGCTTGACGAGGGAGTCCCACAGGGCATCGAAGGCTTCGGTTTCCTCCCGCAGGTGCAACGCAGTGCTGCCCTGCTTGACCTTGGAAAGCTTTTTCAGCATGGCTACGATCGAGGTCGCGGTGAAGCTCTTGTGCGTGCGCTTGTACAGTGCACGCAGTTGAACCCAGTCTGGCGCCTGCTTAATGGCCCTCAAGACAAAACCCTGGTTCACCAAGGGCTGTGGGGCTGCCTGTGTTCCTGAGCCCAATGAATGCAAGGGAATCGAGGCCGATGTAGCATCGGACGCCTGAGACACTGTGGCAGTCCAACCTGTCGCCTCCCCGAGGTGGCCTTCGCTCCCTTGCAACTGCTCCAGCATGGATAGCAGCTGGTGCTCCAGCAGTACCACAGGTTTATTTGGCAGCGTTGCGCGGCTGCCATCGCTCCCGCTCAGGTCCGCAGTCCCCCCAGGCTTCCTTATTTTCAAGCCCCCATAGACCGTAGCTTGAAGTCCAGCATTGAGCAGGCCGTGCTGGGGTCTGTCATCGTGCAGGAGCATGGATAGCGGCAGGCGGGCGCTTTGATGCCGTGCACGCTGGACGCGTCGCGGAGCTGTGGTGGGTATTGCTTCCACCTGTGACGCAGCTGAGGCCTCCAGGCTGGCCTGCCATAAGCTGTCCATAAGAAACGCACCAGTAGCAGCAGCACTGGTGCGCTGGACCAGCACGGGTGGCTGTTGCGACGAGGGCGTGGGCACCAGTCGTTGCTCATCACTACTGCTGGCAGCCTGTTGACCCCGCTGCAGGGTCGGACGGCTTGCACTGTCACCAGCAAGAGCTCGGGCGTTGCTGCTGGTGTTGTTGCCAGTGTTGCCATCACTGCTGCTGCCGTCAAGGGTTTTCCCGCCATGCAAACGTTGCCTCACGCCAGCCACAGATGCATCTGGCCGCTCCTGTGGTGACCCGTCCGGACCATTCTTGCTGCTGCCAGGCCTGCCATTCACAGGTGTGGCTGGCTTGACACTCTGACCAGCTCGGCTTGGCTTCAGGCCATTGACGTGCCGCACTGCAGCACCAGTGCCAGGCGACTCGCCAGCACTGCTGCTGCTGGCGCTGGCGTTGCTGCGCCGTCGTGCTTGCAGCAAGTCGTCATCATCTGCAGCTATCGCCATATCTGCAGCGAGGTTATCAGCTGTGCTGCTGCGTTGAAGGCCCTCCAAGATATCATCTGCATCGTACACGCTTGGCCATGATGGTGCGCCGATGCGCGAGCTATTCAGCAGCTCAGCTGCCGCATGCTCAGCATCCTGTACAAACACGGTGGAAGCGTTCACCTGCATGCAGCAGCACAAAGATGCGAGAGGTGTGGGGTGAACACGGGCCCTGTACGTGCTTCAGGGCGTGCACGCAGATGAGTGGTGATCGTGTACACAGAGCTGCAGGGGGCACGAGGGCTTCTCACCTGGTCGTTCGGACTCCTCGAGCAGCACACTAGCCCTGCTCTGCTTTGCCCTGAATGTGGCTGACCTCCCTGCAAACAGCAATCCAACGCACATGCACTCAGTGGCGGGGCCAGCACCACACCACGTGTTGCGGCGGAAGCCAGCCCTGAAACTTGCAGGATTCCGTGAAACATCCTAGATAACTGTAAAGCTCTGAGTTAAAAGCCATTTGCTGCTGCACCTGCAACATGCAAGTACTTGCATCCAACGTGTTGCATACCTGCAACCCAACCAGGGGACGAAGCACTGCGGACCTGTTTAGAGAATGACAATAGAAGGCCCGAAAACATCGTAGCTTAAATATCACATACTGGGCTATTTCTGCTGAACCTGCAGTCGCCCACAGGCTCACGGCAGCCTTCAGCACAACACGTTTCCAGCCGCAAACAGTCACAGGCTCTCAAGGTTCTTCAGCTGCTTTTCAAGCTGAATTAACAAAACTGTTACCTGTTACTGCCTCCAGTGAACAGGGGTCTGGGGACGTGCTGCTTTGCTTGCCCAGTCCCACCCATCAACGGCCCGCACGTCTGCGAGCTGTGCGACGCCGCATTGAACCTGCCGCTGCTGGAGCAGGACATTGCTGACGCGCCCGGCAGCGCCAGCTGCCGTGGCTACCTCCCAGAACGAGAGTTAATAGTGGCCCATCGTCTGGGCCCCAGAGAAGCCTGAACGGCCACCAGTTTTTCAGAGGGACGGAAAATGCAGGCACAGAGGGACTATTCGCCGAGGCATAACAATATGGATACCTAAGCGCTGGCTGTTAGTAACAAGCTTGGGCGCCTTGGGTGTACATGCGCGGGGTGCAAAACAAACTGTGATCGAACTATAGCCTCCAGGAGGGCCAAAGGGGCAAGTCTCGGTGGGCATGTGGGCATTCTGCCTTTCCAACTTTTGTAAAAGCACTCACTCACCCAGGGTCAGCTCTTGCTGAACGTACCTACCAAACTGTTGCATACTGCAACATACGGCCAGTCATACACCGGCCTTCGGTCCGCCACCACGTTCAGCGCACATACACGGTTGAGAAATGCTCAGCGCGGCCAAACACGTGCCAGCTATGAAGCAACTATTGCTGCACGCAACTGCACTTTCTCCAGGTGTGTCAGGCAGTGAACACAGCGTACTGGCAAGGAGCGGTGTGCCGCTGCAATCGGCGGTCACGTTCGTCATGCAGCGGTTCTTGTCGACGTCGCCCCAAGAAAACAAGAGCCCCAACCCTCCCAAGTCTACAGAAGTGCAGACCGTGCAACAGGCCTCTCAGCCAGCCGCATCCTCCGCAACCACGTCGTCGGGGTCGTCACCTGCTGCGCAGGACGATGACGAAGATTGGACTGAGGTTGTGCACTCCTCGGGCCAGCTATACTACTGGAACCAAAAGACAGGTGTGCTGGGTCTCATGGGTCGCTCACCCACCTCTGTGGGGCGGCCAGCTGCTTACACTGCCACGGCTGACGTTATGCACGATCACTGGCGGCGTCCATGCTGGGACTTGTACATCTCCTGCATACAACAATTTTGAGTATGCCGTGCTTCCGGCCAGCACTATATAACTGCCTTCCTTGCTGATGCATGGAGTTTATGCCTGTGCACAGTCATTAAACAAGGGTAATCTTGCGTTGGCCTCAGGTGAGACCACCCAACTCGGTGAGCCCAAGCCTGGTTCAAAGGAAGACCAGGAGCAAAGGAAGACCAGCGGCGAAAGCAGCAGCGGTGATGGGGCTCGGCAAGGCGCAACGCGCAGCTCAGACCCACGCGCGGAGGCGCCGCTGGAAGACAAGACTGGAGAATACGCCGCAGCTGGGATTTTTATTGGGGCCTTCCTGGGCTGGTTCTCGCAGTTTGTTTGAAGTGGTTCCGGCAGGGCAACTTGTTTCAAGTGGTTCCGGAGCGGTTGCGAGCCGCGAGCAGTAGTATTGACGGCACCTACGGTTCGGACACTGTTTCATACCAAGCGTGCATACCGCGTTATGTTGAACACTTGCACAGCTCAACTTGGGTCAAACAGCACTGGGTTCTGTAGGACGTGTTGTTGCATTCCTTCCCGTCACCGTCCAAGCCACGTCAGCACCACGGCAGGCCCTGTTTGTAGGCAGTGACACTCCGCAGTGACTCACCGCAGAGGCCACTCACGGCCATGTTACCCATGCTCCATGACATGCTTGATACATACGCGCCTGGTTCACTTGTCCTGGGAACAAGGCAAGCCTGCTTGTCGTCGCAGCTTGCATGCAAGCCGTCCATGGAGGCATGTTCGAGTGCCAAGCCCTTGGGGCAGCAATTATACGAAGTTGGTGCTGTTTGTACGTCAACTTGTTTTCCTGCCTGTTTGGAGCTGGTTTTGAACGCGTTTGTTTGTCTGCCAGAGTGGCACCACAGGCCTTCTAGTTTTCCAGGGTGGATGTGTGGATGTCCAGGCTGTCTTGAGACGCGAATGCGTGGGGCATTGAGTTTGCTTCAAATACAACGCGTTTTTAATCGGTGACTTGTCTTTGTACCCTGCCTCGTCTCGGGCCCTTCCTGTGGGAGGGGCGCACAGAGCAGGCAGCAACAACACCCAGAGCACACACTGAACGCTTCGCCGTTGGTACCTCGAGTGTGTCTTGATTTCATGCTGGCGTTTGGCGCCCAGCCTCACCCCACAGAGGCCGACCAGTGCGTGTGCGCGGTGACGACCTCGGAGGCTGTTTCGGACGGCAGGCTCCACCCATGGGCAATCACATCCACGCCCCCCAAGCGCATTTCGACAGCAACTGTGAAGGGACCCCGGCGTCTTGAGCGAGGTAAATGCAGCTTGCTGACCTGACCTGCTTGTCACCTGCGCACTGGGGGCGTGTTTGGGGACAAGCCAGCCCACGGACAATTTTGATTCCCGATTCTCTCAATTGCTTGCTGGCCCACACAGCTCTCGTCCGTTCCTGCCTGTGCAGCTTGCTGCAGTTCAGACTGCATATGCGTGGCCTTGTCGATTGCAACCAGTTGTGCACCACAGCCTCTTCAGGGTTGCATACTTTGCTCACCTGGCAATTTGCCCACTTTGTGCTCCCCGCTCTTCGAACAGAGCGACCGTCTGCAGGCAACAAGAGGCAGGCGTGGCCCATGAATACCCCCAAGATCTGGGCCACCAATGAACACGAGTTGCACTGATCTGAGAGAACCGAGTTAAGTGCAGCTGGAGAGTGTTGTCCGCCTTGATCTATCCAGCCCACCATCTGCAAGCAAGTGATGTTTAGCCTTACGTCCAGCCCTCCTGCAAGCCCCATAGGTTTTTGATACTCGACTTCCGCTTATGTGGCACGTATTGGCTGCCAGATGCTGTTCCGTTGGCCTAGCGGACAGCAATTTTGCCTGGTGAGCCAGCGTGGCCGTGCAGAAGACACCGCAAGCCTGACACCGCTGCTGTGCCTACGGGGGCAAGCGCGTGTAGGGGGCGAGTGCGCTTGCTCACGTAACCAAGTTTTGTGGAATTGACGCATCTTCCCACCCGTGACTGATATATGGGCGGGGGCAAGGAGGGGTTTTGGAGACAGGCTAACACCTGATTTGCAATTCTGTTGTGGGCTGTTTTTCATGCGCACCACACTTTGAGTCTGCTGCTGTGTGAACCCAGTTCTGCTGCAACAAGCGAAAGCGAACCGACAGTGAAACCACGTTGTGAGACGTGTTATGCCACAATTTGCGATGCTGGTTTTGCGCATATCTCATCGGCAACCCAGCAATTTCCACGCGTTGCATTCCACATGCGAAGGAACCTACTGCCCGCCAGCGCCTTTCCTGTGCCTGGTGCGGTGGTTTGCGCGAATGTCACCGACGAGCGAGTGTGCCGTTGGTGGCAGAACGAGCGATGTGTGACCAAACGAGTGCGAGTGAGCGTAAGTGATGACAGGAGTGTGTACCCCTTGAGTGAGAGAGTTTGTGCGAGAGCGAGCGAGTGTTTGAGGGAGTGCGTGTGCAGTCCAGAGTGCGTGATGAGAGTGCGAGAGAGAGTAGTGCCCGAGTTGCGAGTTGAGCGAACGCGTGTTAGAGAGATCCTGAGCGAGAGGAGAGATCGAGTAAAGAGCATAGAGACCGAGTGAGAGACCGAGTGAGTGGAGTGTCCCAGTGACGTCAGAAGAGTTGAGCGAGGCGAGAGACTTGAGCGAGTGCGCGTGCCTGTTGCGCAAGCACCTAGTGATGAGCGTGTGTGAACGAGCGTAGCGTGAACGATTCCATGTTCCCCTAGACCAGCACCGTGCTTCAGCAACGACAGCATCGAAGATGCCGTTTGGGTTTGTAGTTCGTCAGCAGTCATCGGCTACATACAACCATGCCGAACTTGTTCTTTGCCTTGCTTTGCGCCCAGCATAACGTTATCTGGTTATCTGCGGCTAAAGCACCCTTACCTCTGTATACGAATAGCCCTGGCATGCGCACCAAGCATACCTGCCGGGCATATATTATATGCAAGCATGTATCCTGCATGTATCCCTATACCTCCAGCCCAACGCGTGGTTGGACATTTTTCATCATATGGCAAGCGCACCCTGAGCGTTGCTCATGCTACACGGTTTGTGTTATTGGTGTTGGCCAGCGTTGGTTGCCACACGTGTTGGTCGAGGCCTCGATCCTTTGCGCTTTGTGCATTTGCGCAGCCATGCCTGCATTCGTACCTACCTCTTGCTACTGCTGGCATGGCACCGCTCGAAAGCATTGATCAGCGCGACCTGTAACGCTGGCAACCCCGCGGCTTGTGATTGTAGCTTTGACATCTCCACAGCATCGGTCGGGCCGTGGCCGGAGCGCCGGAGCGGTGCGTATGGGGTGGATGCTTAAGCACGCCTGGCAGCAATGTCCGCGCCAGGCCCATCCCTTAGCGCGCATTACGACTTGCCTGCGGCAGGGCCCGCATGATGCCCTTTGCATTCTCACTGCGCCCGGAGCTCCATCGCACACGGGCCTGCACTGAACTTTGCATGCATGCATTTTCTCGTGTAACCCTATGCCGCGGAAACAATGCCTGTTGGCTACTTGGCTGTGCGCCCACCATGTGCGAGTTTGTGGCAATCTCAGCAGCCGCAAGAACACCGGCCAATTTCAGCACATGCTCACGAGAAGGGAGGGCATGACACGCTCAGCGGCTGGGTGGGTGTGTTGAGGGGCCCCAGCGCTTGCACATGCATACTGCTGGATCGGCGGCGCCTTGGCGGCTGCATGCATGCACGTCCGAAGTAGGGGATGGGATGACTAATCAGGACACTGCATTGGAGCTGGCGCTGCATGGCCAAGGGCCAAGGCACAGAATGAGCATCCGGCCAGCGAGCCTGTTGTGTACGGACCACAGGCACACAAGTGTGTGTGATGACATGTTAGCGAGGACGCGTCGTGTCATGTGTGGGTGCGCGGGCTGGAGAACCACATGCATGCGTGTCCCTGACGTTTGGGAGAGAGAGAGATTACATCACCCGGACCAGTATAGCCAGAGGCTCAGACCAGGATATGGCAGCAAGAGAGGCACCAGGCAAGTTAGGTCAGTGGACTGACCAGCTCATGCACTGCAGACAGGAAATCAGCCAAGGCTTACACATCTACAGAGTTCACAAAGTCCTGCATGGAGGTGGATGCGCTGTGATTGGGGGATAACTGCGCTGGTCTTACTTGCATCATGGGAGAAACAGCACCATGTGGAACATGGGAGCTAGGATACGGTATCGCTGGAAGCAACCTGCCCATGTCCATTCACTACCGTACCGCAGGGGCCACCTGATGTGAAGTACAAGACCATGTCAACGTCGTGGCTGGCGCCAGTGGCGGCATTGCACTCGCTCCTCAACTGTGCATGCAGCCATTGAACACTCCCTCCCAGGCGGACGAGTGGCGGAAAACGGTTACCATCGTGGCAGAACTGCGTTGGGGCCTTCAGGCAGGCGCCTCAATTTGAGTCAATCGCTTTGGCACACGACTGTCTGCCGTTGCACCACCGCAGGCAGTTAGCATCGCTCGCATGCAGCTGAAGCTCACCCGGCAGCGCGCTGCGCAATGACGGGCTTCACAGCGTGCAGCAGTGGGGTGGGTGTAGCATCGCTGCGCCCGAGATCCGCAATGCTGACAGCTGGCATGAGCCCGTTACGCCAACGATGCGAAGGCGCAAGAGTGTGCTGGGGGCGTGTGCGCTTGCGCATCCGCTGCTGAGCATCTGACCTGATATCGCAGCGCTGGGCGTCAGGTCTGCCTCAGGCGGTGTTTCACCGCACAGCAAGTGGGGCGCACAGCATGATGGGGACTGGCCGGCAGGAGCAGGCTGGCGCGCGCACCACCCCTGTGGAAGGTTCCTGAGGGGCCCATGTAGGTCTGCAGAGGCTGAGTGTCAGGGCTGCATGTGCAACGTTTATCCACAGACTTGCATTCCTTATGGCCGTTGATGTGAAGGCCACCAGATTAACCAGATGCATTCGGTGGTTGCAATGTCGTCGCGCACCTACATGAATGTGCACACCAGAGCGCCAGAGCCAAGCTGAGGACACCATATTCCAGATATTTCTTACTCTCGCAAGCAAGCCCACAACGCCAACAACTCACACTGCTGCTTGCTTTGCCATAGTTCAGCAACATCCCTGTGCAACACCAGTGCTCCATCACAATGGCACTCAGCAGCAAGGTGAGGGCCACCACCGCGAACATGCTTGTGCGCAACGTGTTAAGTAAGCGTATTCATTGCTAGAGTCGCTTGTTGTTTGTGTCGGTCGTGGTTGAATTCGTTTGCCTGCTGTGCCTACTCGCTGCAGAGCGTGAGCACAAGCCAGGTGCGTAGTATGGCAGCCTCGCGGGTGCGGCCGGCTTCTCTTCGACCTGTGAGGCCTGTTCGCGCTGCTGAGGAGGAGCCCCGCTCTCTGAGCCTTAGCACGGACACACGCCAAGGGGTGAGTGCCTGCTGAGTGTTATCTTGATGATGGTGTTTGCTGGCATCAGGTACCGTTTCCTTCGCAGCCAAGGCAAACTGACGTGTGCAAATACCCGCATGATGGTGGAATTTCCCTTTAAGCTGCCTCCTAGGGTGGCCTAGGCCTGCTTTGGCCGTTCACGCTTTCCATGAAAGCTCCGCCAGCCACGAAAACCATGCATATGTGACAACGGTTTGTGCCTATGTGTTATGTCCTGACAGTCTGAGGGCCTTGTTGTGAAGGACTCTGCCGGACAGACCAACATGTATCCCACCGTGGTAAGTTCATTTTACCTGGCGTTGTGGTGCAATCACATATGGTGCCGGGCACCAAGTTGGCTGCAACTGTACAGTTTTTGGTGATGTCCGTGCCATCGTCCTATGCAGACAAAAGCCTATGAGGCTGGGTCATCCGCGGATAAGGCCACCGAAGAAACAAACACGGCAGCCCTTGGCGCGGGTGTGGCCGCGGCCGCTCTGATCGCAGGAGGCCTGATTGTGCTGTCAGTGTCTCAACCCGCAAGTGAGTGGCAAGCTGTTAATCACAGAGTACTGAATGTCTGCTTGGTGCCTGCCTTTTGGGCCCTGTGCATTGACGTTCGCATTGTCATCGCCTTGGGTTGGGACACAGCTCATACCTCAACCGGTTTCCTGCCTGACTGCATGGATGTGCAACAGGTGTTGAGATTGATGCACTTGATTTCAGCAAATACAAGACCCTGACCGCTTACAGCAGCGAGTTCGCCTCGGAATTTGCTTCTGCCCCTGCTCCGGCCCCTGCCTTGGCGCCGCCTTCGGAGCCATGAACAGCTTGAAACTGAGACCGATTAGTCTTCTGGGAAATAACAACCCTGCCGGCTGAACCCGAGCTTGAATGATTGCAGTGAGTTTGGCACTGCAGCCTTTTGCTGTGTGCCGGCATTTGCGGTTTGGGGCATGAAAGCGTGCTCCCTAAAGCGACGCCTGCCAGAATCGAGAACTTCGTATCCGTGGTCTGCATCCCGAAACGGTTGTGGGGCTGCCACGGCTTACACACGCGGTTGTCAAGCGCAAACACCGTCAGGATTTCATTCCTCGCAGCCTCGACGCTCGCTTACCTGAACCGCTGCGTTTGCAGCATGCGACGCGGACTCCTGTGATCCGTTATAACATCGCAGTTGCATTTGCAGGCCGTCCATGGATTCAGCATGCATGCAACCCTGTGCACTTCCTGGTCGGCAAGGAGCGTGCCGAAGCGTACACCACATACCACACCGAGTCCTCGCACGCATACCAAGCGCTACCCGTGACCACACCAACACGCCTTCCTGCCATGCATCACAAACGTGCATGTGTAAATCTAGTGTGAGTCTTTGTGTGCACATCACACACGCCCTGTCGGCCACGGCAGCGCAGCGACGCACCATGCACCTGCGATATGCGTGTATGGCAGTGATTTCGGTCATCGCTCAATGTTGCGGCTCGGCCTTGTGCTGATACTGTTGCCGTTATTGGGGAATTCAGGTTGTCATTTGTGATTCGAACAGTGAAAACCATGTCATGTTTGGCAGGGCAGATAGGCGTGTGCCAGACAGTGGTTCCCATGGGGCAATCCATGCAGTGCCCGTGATCAAGCGTGGGTGGTATGTCAGTATGTGTAAGGACGGCAGGCAGGCTGGGCCACCAATGACATGTGCCACGTCTGGATGCGATGATGCTGGCGAGGGCCAACCGCAAACCGCAAGGCAACCAGCGGCACACGCATGTGCAGTGCACTATATGATTGGCAGCATCAGGCCTGGGCCAAGCTGCGCCGCGCCCTCGAATCACCCAAACCTCAGGTGTTGTGCTGTATTGTCGCTGCAGTGCTGATCACCGATTGCGTAACCGTGAGACGATGACGGTGTCAATCAATTAGCGCCGTTCTGCAGCAGGCGTGTAGCCGTGAAGAACACTCCCCACACACAGTCGCACACACACACACACACACAACTTGGAATCCCTCGGTACGCGCCAACAGTGCAGTATCAATCCACACAGGCAGACCCAACAGCCCATCAGGGCTCCCTAATTCGAGCAACCAACTCACCCAACTCACTACTGATGGAGTAATGGTTAAGCAGATGGTCAAGTGTACGCTGTGTAGTGCTGCTGCAGTGGCCTCGTTGGCCTGCAATGCTGGTGATCTCCACTCTACGGTGCTCTCACGGGGGAATGGGGAATGCATGCTGGCAGACAGCCGCCGCCGCCGCCGCTGTGCAGGCAGCGGCACATCCACATCCACGGTGTGTCGGAGTGCCATGGGTTGGTGATTGACTAGTCATGCGGTGGCTTAAACAGCCACAAGGGGGTAATTGGAGATAGTGCCACCTGCAGTGTGTGCGATGCGTGTGCCCACATGTACGTACGCATGGGCGACGCAGAACGCAGCAGTCCGGTCCGTTGGCGGGGGGTAGGGGGAGACCGCATGCGCGTCATGCCATGCGAAAACGACCAAGGCCCCGTAGCAAGGTGGTGAACGATGCATGGTGCACTCAGGTCCAATTATCCAGGCCATACCGCATTGTGGCATCGTGCCACAGACGCTGCATGTCTCAGCTATCAGCGACAGCGCCACCCATTCCATGTTGTACACGCGCTGTCCCCGCCTGAAGCCACACACCCTCAACTACCTCTACAGCCAGCCTGGATTGGATCTCCAGATGGTGGCGGCGACCATACACACCTCACGCTCTCCCTGTGCTCAGCACGGCGTGTACTGCGGCGGCGGCTCCCCAACGGTGGCGCCCTGAATCCTGATTGATTAGCGCTCATCAGCCATCACAGCCCCATAAAGTCATAATCACAGCTTCATCTTCTTGGGTGGCGGCGCGCCGCCCGCAGCCTCCGCATCCTCGCTGCGCTTGAATTGCGCGGCCGTCTTGGCGCTGCATGCATGACGGCGATGGCGCCGGGGACAGTGGGTGCACGCGGGCAGGGCAGACACACAGCAGGGCAAGTGAGGACGCAATGCAAGCAAGAGTGAGAAGCTGGAGGGGTGTTTGTGCGTTGCCAGTTACAAGCCAAAGCTCGCTGCCAAGGCCGTATGCGTGTGTGTGTGTATGTGTGCGTGTGCACAAGGCCTGCACAGTCTGAGTCAGCAACCTGTGCATGCGCATGGGTTGGTGGGTGTTTCGTGGCCGGGGTGGGTGGGGAGGGGGGGAATCGCTTACCGTATTTCCTCCAGCCCATCGTCCTCCTTAGCGTACTCCACTACCACGCGCCGCCCGTACAAATGTGTACCGCTGAGGCCCGCCACCGCATTGGCCGCCTCCTGCTTCGTCACAAACTCAACGAACGCAAAGCCGCGGTGGCTGCCGTCAAACTTCTTGGGCAGGCGGCACGACTTGAGGTGGCCGAACGGACCGAACAGGCCCTGGATGTCCCTGCATCAGGCACACACATGAGGAGCGGTACAGGATGAGCGGTACAGCGGCTCGGCATGTGTACCGCATTCATATTGCGCACGTTCTGCAGCGCATGTGCAGGTGTGGGTGTTCCCGAGCACAATAACCCCTGCAGGGATATATTGCTCAGTACTTCAGCAGCATGAATCCAAAGCCGGCTTGCGCATGATGCGATAGACCAGCTGGGTGTTTTCAGCATGCGACGAGCCAGTGATCGCCCTACATCAAGTGTACCGATAGCAGCAGTGCCAACATTACCACTGAGCGCGCGTGACTGGGGATTTTACCCTCCCTCCCTCCCTCCCTTCCCCTCCTGGATATCGTTCAGTATACCACCTACGCACTTCTTGGTGGCCTCAAACGCGACGTTGCGCACGACAAGCTTGGTGGAGCCCTGCGCCTCCGCCGCCTGCTTGCCCTTGCCACCGCCGCCGGCCTTGCCGTCAGCGCCTGCGCTCTGGCCCTTGGCGTGGCCGCCGCCGCCGCCCGCCTCTGGCTTGCGCTTGCTGAGCTGCAGCGAGAGCTTGTGGTGGTCCAGGGAGGTGCCCTGCAGGTGAGAGGATGACGCAAGCATATCAGGCGAGCAAGGGCATGGACAGAGTCAAAACCAATCAAAAACTGGACTAAATGTGGCGACTGAGACATGAGGAGTAGGATGATCAATTGATTATGCATGAGGGCGTGTGGCGTGGTCGATGACATGGAAGTGCGTTGCTATCGTTGGCGCTTGTGCAGGCAGTGTCATGCACACGCCAGCGGCACGCATGCATGTGCCGGGGAGTGCAGCACATCAATCCTGGCAACCCTCCCTCGCTGAAGAAGTGTCAGGCCAGGGCAAGGTGATGATGTGTTAGCCGGGTAGCGGTTGCTCGCAAGGTGTTCCACTAACAGTTTTCACTGAATGACAGATGGCCCCCTGATTCCCAGCGGTACAATCCATCGCAAGCAGGAGAGTTGCACAACGCTTAAGTTAACTGTCCACACCAGTACAGGCGGCATCATCACAAATGGGGACTCGTTGCTCGCCTGGTCCCCATCTGGGGGGAGCATGGGCCGTTTGGCCAAAACGCTCCTGATGTGACATAACGTAATGTGGTTGCTCGTGGCTCATGCACTCACCTGGAGCTTCTTGATCACCGCAGCCGCAATCTCCTCGCTGTCAACCTCCACAAATCCAAACCCCAGCGACAGCAGCTGACCCGACCGGGGGTCCTACAGATGTGCGGAAGCGTCGGGGGCATGCAGGAAGACGTAACGCCATACCGCGCGTAGCACGTTTGCCACATCATGTATGAGCACACTACCGTAAATACATACCAGTGAGGCACCGGGTGAGGTACTGACAATCAGGTGCACAGTAGCTCGCAAGCGCGGGGCAACACAGCACCACGTAGCGCAGGAGCTTGCCCTACAAGCATCACACACATGCTATGTGCTTACAAGGGCTTCACAACGCAGAATCGCTGATGGCCGATCAAGACGGCGCAAAAGGGGATGAGAACCAAAGCGTGCCAAAATCTGCAGCAGCGCGCGCACCTTTCTGCGCGCGACGCGTGCGCTGTGCATCGTGCCGCCTGCCGCGGAGATGGCCCTGTCAAAGTGCTTGCGCAGGCCATCGTCCGCGGTGTTGAAGCTCAGGTTCTTGACGTAGATGGTGCCCGCGCCCGCCTGCGAGGCGCCGCCGCCGTCCGCCCCCGACGCATCCGCGGCTTGCTGCGCGTCCAGGTCCGCCAGGTCTGCGTTTGCATGCGTGTTGCAGAAAAGAACGCACGTTGCTGAGCACATGGCTGTTGTTGCCAACACAAGTTAAGGCACTCTGATGGGTAGCTCACAGGTACCGTACCGTAGACAATGCCAAAGGCAAACCCTCCTGGCTTGATATCAGCCTGCTGCAAGCGCAAGCCGTGTGATGGCCAACTCCATTGCATCGCCGTTACTTGTCACCCCCATGCATTGGGAACGACCCTGCGCATCGGAGCAACCGTCTCACCTGCAGCGGAACGCGCAGCGTCCACACCAGCGCCAGCCGTGTCGGGCCCGGGGGCACCCGCTGCCGCTGCCGGTGCCGCGGAGGGCTTGCGGGGCTTGCCGTTGGCTGCAGCGCCGCCCTGCGGTGGCGGCGTGTCGAAGATGGCGGAGGGCGCCCACTCCAGGTACAGTGGTACGTGATGGTACTTCTTGTACGCCAGAGACCTGCCAGGCGCAGTA
The DNA here is from genome assembly GCA_001662385.1 of Chlamydomonas asymmetrica. Lineage (NCBI taxonomy): Eukaryota > Viridiplantae > Chlorophyta > Chlorophyceae > Chlamydomonadales > Chlamydomonadaceae > Chlamydomonas > Chlamydomonas asymmetrica. The sequence goes on along the minus strand of BDDA01001535.1, from coordinate 524 downwards.
CAGCAGTACACACACACATACACATTCACATGTGCATGCATGGGGTACTCGGTTGCATTAATGTCCAAAGCATCCCAGGCGTGTCCCCCGAACGTGAGCATACACTCGCACACGCACACGCCACAGGGCTGCCTGGGCCTAAAAGTAGGCGAAATCATTATGTCAGATTTAAATGCTCCTATTTTCGTTGGGAATTCACTCCCATTAAGAAATATCCTACCTGACCTGCTTTCATCGTCCCGTCTTTACTCTGTCATGCACTCATTCACCTCCTATGTTGCCCCTCATGATTACCCCTTCACCCTTTCATTTATCCACCCCACCACCTCACCTGTTCACCAATCCTGTCTGTCGTCCGTTCAAACCTTCAGACCATCATATACTCATGTTCCCCCCCCGTTCACCTCCTCCTGCAGTGTGTCCTCCCTAGCCCTGCATAATGTGGTTGACATCCCTCCCAATTTCCCCTCCCCCCCCTGCCCCCCCGCCTTCCCCACCACCACAACACGCTCTTCTTTCATTCC
>BDDA01001534.1:7139-17534 GCA_001662385.1 Chlamydomonas asymmetrica | reverse complement strand
CCCCCCACCCTCCGTACATAGTACATACCCTCACCTACCCTCAGTGCCGCTGTGGATGCCTCGCTGACGTCCTTGTACTCAATGAACACAAAGCGCGCCAACACGTCCTGGCGGGTCAGCCCCAGCCTGCGCGTGAGTGAAAGGCTGTGTGAGTGAAAGGCTGTGTGAGTGAAAGGCTGTGTGAGTGAAAGGCTGTGTGAGTGGCCGTGGGCGTGGGTGTGCGTGAATGGCTGCGCGTCAACACGCGATCTGCTCGGCTGCATCACCATACGCTACCTGACTTTGTGACCTGCCTCACTTCAATACAAACACCGCACTGCGTGAGCGCATGGCATGTGCGTGCGCATGCATGCGTGCGTGCGTGCAACCTTCATGCACACGATGCACGTGTGACGCGAAAGGTAGCACTGGCCATGCCCCTACGCAGGTGCCTTGAGTGAGTCGTGTGAAGGCAATGTGTGTGTGGGGTGGGGGCGGGGGGGGGCGGGGGGCAAAGAGGGGGGGCAGCAACCCGCCGCCGCCCTTGCACCCACCCCGTGCCTACCCACGCCGGTCGTGCGTCGCCTGCGTGCAACCTCAAACGTTGTGCGCTGAGTGTGCACACGCCAAAGTGCTTTGCTCACCCTTTCAAGTAGGGCTCCGCGGCTTTGGACTGTACGCTGCAGAACATGATCCGCTTGTTGGGGTCTCGCCTACGGCACACGCTCAAGGTGGGCCGTGCCGGTAAGACTTGGTGAGAGTCAACAGACAGAGGCATAAGCTCTGAGTACGATGTTTTAGCTGAGTCAGGTTACGAGAACAGCACTGGTTTCGCTGTTGCTGTGCCGCACCTGGCCACCCAGCGCACGCCGGCGTTGCAGAGGTTGCATATCCCTACGAGTGCCATACCACAGTCACCGCAAAGAGACCAAATCGAACACATAAGTATGAAGCCGAAAAGTGCATATTACACTGTGGGGTAAGACCAACCCTGCGCAGTGGGCACACTCATGCACGTGCCCTTTTACAATCAACTGACACGGTCGCTGGAAAGTACAAAAGGGAATGGGTTGTGAGGCTTTTGTGCGCACCGTCATAGAGTACAACTCTGCCCGCCAGGTCTTTTGGCAGTCCCTGCGCTGCAGCCCTGACCGCCGTAGTCACGACCGCTGCTGCCATCGCTGCTGATCGGGTCCTGTAGCTCCTTCAGGCAGCGCAGCTAACGTGCAACCACGGCTGTGGTAGGCGAAATTAGCAGAGCCCGCGCTGCGGCATCAGCGTGTCGTCTATCCACACGCAAATCAGGTGTGCGGTGGTACCACTGTCGTTGCGGACGGTTCCGAAGTCAGCGCTCCTAAGGTCAGTGCAGCAGCGCAAGCCGCCTGCACGCCTGACAGGCCGGCCTGTTATGTTTGGCTGTCAAGGTCAAGGTTGTGTTGTCTGGGTGAAGCAACAAGTGAAAGCGCTAGAGCCCAGCAGTGGTTACGGGGTTTATAGCATGTCTCCAGGACAAGCAAGTGGATAGCAACAAGCTCAAAGGCAGCAAGCACCGGCTACACTGGATTCAAATATCTTAGCAGTGTATCTGTGAGGGAATTGGACGCCTGCTGCTTCAGTTGAGGCGATTGACCGACGGCGACAGTGTGTTGCCTGCATCGCCTCTGGAAATGTCAAAATGTCACTCGTGCCGCGTGCACAGCGTACCTGCGCTGCATAATGCGTCTCCCTCGCTGCTTCATTGTCCTCACGCTCATCGCACCGCTGAAACGTGACGCACCAAAGGGGAGTGGTGTGTTCCTCTAGACCCTGCGTCGCTGGCGCAGTGTATGTATCTACATGCTGCATGCACTCTATGAATGGCTTGTTAAGCTCATGTGAGAAAACAGTTTGCATGGCCCTGTGCTGCTGTAGCCAGTATGGTCGACGCGTGAATAATGCGTGAATCCAGCAGCGTGTGGCATGTTCAGGTGGGGCTTGCAGTCCCCCAGGGACGCCACTACAGTGGCCCAACCCGCTGGCAACGGCAACACTCACAAATGCAGCTCTTGGGCATCATGCCTGCTGAGCCGCTAGCCCTGGTGGAGCAAGCAACGGTACGTGCGTTCGTACAGCATGCAGGAGTGCGTTGGGAACATGTGTGCCTGCGGAAGTTGCTGCTCTCGAACAGGTGTTGTCTTGAAGCATAACAAAGCAGTTGCTGGGTTACAGTGGCTACCAGTTTGCATTTGCAACTGCTTTGCGAAATGCAAACGAACCGACACGCTGGAGCGCTCCGGAACCAGCTGGCCACGCCGACCAACGCTGCTCAGTAGCGCTGTCTGCAGCCAGGATGGCTGTGTATCAATTAAAATATCACACATTTACTGTTTGAGGGCAAAGGTGCTCAGCTGCATACTTGCGAGTGCATCGCCTGTTTGTGCGTACTCGCGTCACATCATGCCACACGTCATGGCCACCCGCTCCCGGCCCTACCATCAGCAGCGAGGTGCATGCGCACATGAAATTTGCAACGCCTGTTTGTGTTGCTAGCAGCGTGTTTTGGTGCGAAGCCAAGGAGCACCCAGCCTGGTTTCGGCCAGGGTAGCACTCTGAGCGCCTGCAAGCGCACTAGCCTCATTTGCAAAGCTGTGGCCACACCGAAACCAGTAATCAGTTGTATTTCACGTCGTGGGAATTTTATGTGCTCTTCCAATCCAGGAGCGTTCGGGTGACTAACTGGCACTTTTGAGTGGGCAATTGTGCCCCCATGAACCATTGAACCAGGAGGAGCTGTGCAGGAAAACGTGTATCCAGGCTCCATATGCTTATGATTCCAAGAACAAGGACCAGCCTGCGAGCCTCACATGGTTTTAACATCGACAGTCAACCAAAACGCTCCTGAATCCAAAGTGCGTCATGGCTCGCCAGTCCCAACGCTCCTGAAAATACAGCAACCAGCGTGCAAATAAAATACAAATGTGCACTACATTTGCATCAATGACACATGTATGACCACGAGTTTGGCCCTTGGACGCTTTTCTCTTGCATTATTGATGTTGAGGTACGCTGTCTGGTACAAGCGCGGTATGGAAGACGTAGAGGCTGAGTGAACAAAGGGGGGCAAGCGCGCACTGCAGGGCGCTCGCATGCAGTTGATGATGAATGCAGTAACTAACGTAAACGGTTGTAATGCCTGTCTGGCGCACTGTGGTGCAAGCTGGCACTCAGGGCCAAATCTCGTCCCACTCAAAAATGGTCACTCCAGGGGACCTTTGAGCGGAGGGGGGACCTTGCAAGTTTTTCGCCCCCCAAATCTGGGTCGCGCTTTTTTTGATGTTTGTCAACCCTTCTGTAAGCACAAGCTGGTGCGAGCTTGTGCAGACTGTGTGTAGACGGTTTCCGCTGAAGCGTGCCTTCACGCTCAAAGTGCCTCCACGCACGCACTAGCTGTTCCAAATTGTCTGGGACAACCCCACAACACAGACGCGAAACACCTCCTTTCTGCTCTGCAAATTGGAAGCATTATCGCCGGCAAGCTAGGACGGCAGCCCACCCTGCGGAGTCCCTGCTTGCTCACGCTGTGACAGGTGCGCAAATCACAAGGCACCTGTGTGAAGGCAGAACCTCCAGACTTCACAGTCCTGGTCTTGCCACAGCGGAACTGTGCGGTGCGCACCTCGTGTCTCGTTCAGCTTGCACTCAACTCTGTTGGGGAATGACGTTACCGGTCCTGAGTTTTTAGCTGTGTCCAGAGAGAACCTGTTTCGGACTGCCATAACCCAGAAGCGTTGCTTGCCTCGCTGACGCCTGTGAGGCCATTTTGCACTTTATGGCGCGCCACCTTCAGACTAGGGCAGCGGCGGAGTCTGCAAGATGGACTTGGCGCATATCTTCGACGACGACCAGGAGGCAGCGGCAGCCTCCACTCCGAATGGCTCGTCAGGGTCAGAAGGGTCCATGGACCCCTTTTTGATGCAAGGTAAGCAAGGAGAACGCCCTTGCAGAAAGACATGCTAGCTGCTCAGCCTTAAGGAGTAGATTCGTGGCGAATGCACCAGGATTGTAGTGTTTTATCGTTGGTTGGTCGCAAGTGATGGCCAGTAGCGGAAGGCGTCCTGAACCTGCCTTCCCCGCGCCAGCACTGTGCAGCTTGTTCACTGCTTGGGCCTTGCTGAGTTGCCTACGTGTTGGTACATAGCTTTGTTACTGTGGAGCAAAAGCGCTGAAGTAGGGTGAGCTGCGAAACATCGGACTTTCACATGCTTGGACACACGCTTACACCAGCCACAGACCATAAGAATGCCAAGGGCTTGCTCAAGTTCTGTAGTATCAGGATTCGCGTGTATTTTTGTGTTGCATGTTTGCTTGCTTGCTATGTTGCCCACGACAACCACTGACTGCGGGTGACGTGGCGTTCAGGTGACGAGCAAACATGGACGATGGAGGAGTGGAACTGGGACCCGTTTAACATGTTTGCCGCGCCCAAGGAAATTCCTTCCGTGCCGTGCTGCACGGCACTGAAGCGCAAGAAGGACCAGCAGCATGCAGACACACAGCATCATCAGCAGCAGGCGCACGCTCCTTGCCACACGGGGCACGGGCCCGCGCAAGCCACGCAGCAGGGGCACTGCCACGCAGCACCCTCGTGCTGTGCTGGCCCGCAGCCGCTGCATCAACAGCAGGCGCAGGTGCAGGCGCAGGCGCAGCCCCAACCGCATACGCAGTGCCACGCGAATTTCGCTCACCCGCAGCAGGGTTCGCGCTGCAGCAGCATGGCCGGTGTCGCTAACCAGCAATCGGTTGCTGAGGCTGCTCTTTACTCCCAGCTGCTGCCTGGGGCTGGCCAGCAGCACCACCAGCAGAACACCTGCCAGGCAGGACCCTGTGGCAGCAACGCGCTGGGCGCCCCCGCACCAGCCGCTGCTGCCGCAGTCACGGTCGGTGGCTGGGGCCAGCCGGTTGCGCAGCAGCCAGACTTCAGCGCCTTTGCACCGATGGGCATCAACGGCGTGAACCCCCTCGGCTTTGGCGCACAGTTCGCAGGCCTCGCCGGCCTGCCTGCGATGCCCTGGATGAATGCCGCTGCGCCCGCGGCTGCTGCGGCCGCTGCCGCTGCCGCTGCGGTGGCAATGCCCCAGCAGATTGCAGCGAGCTACGCACCTGCGATGCCGCCCAGCTTCGGCGGCATGCCCAACGCGTTCCAGCCGCCCGCGCTGCCGCCCCAGCCCTCGCCGATTGGCTCCACAGGGGACACCATGTCCGCCGTGCCCGCGCTGCAGGCGGCAGGCAAGGACGCGTTTGCTGGCCGCCGCAGCATGGCCGGTTCGGCCGGCGACAGCAGCGGCAACAGCGGCAAGGGCCACGGCGCCGCGCACGCCGTGCCGAGCGCCGCCGCGACCGCCGCTGCCAGCCGCAAGCACAAGCTGGAGGAGCCCCCGTACGGTGACTGCGATGAGAGCGACCACAGCGGCAGCGACGGGGAGGGCGATGGCATGGGTGGCCCCGCGTCGGACCACAACTCAGCTGACCTGGACGGCCTGATCGCGCTGAACGACATTGACGACGGCCGGATGGTGTGCCAGGTGCCGGGCTGCGGCAAGGACCTGACTGGTCTGAAGGAGTACCACCAGCGCTACCGCATCTGCGAGGTGCACATCAAGCTGCCGCAGGTGCGCTTGCTCTTGCCTTGTAACTGTGGTGTCTGCCAAATGTATTTTGCGCATAAGGCATCTCGCCTCAAGGGGTCATAGCCATCAGCAGCTGCTGCTGTTTATGACCCCTTGAGGCGAGATGCCGACCGCTGCTGTCGATGACCGCTTTGACCCACACTCACTATAGTAATTGCTGGTTTTGCTGCTCCATCCCTAACCAGGACCCTGTCGACAGTGTAAAGCGTGCCAACCCACCCATTCCTCACCGACGTTTGTGTTGTTTGTTCGTTTATGCGCGTGCGCAGGTGATGAAGGACCGCCGCCTGCAGCGCTTCTGCCAGCAGTGCGGCCGCTTCCACGAGCTCAGCGCCTTTGACGGCAATCGCAAGTCGTGCCGCGACCAGCTCTCCAAGCACAACGCGCGCCGCCGCCGCCGCGCCCAGGTGGAGCAGCAGAAGGTCAAGGCGGCGGACGCCGTCGCCAACGCATCCGCCATCAACAACGCCGACGGCGAGGTCGGAAAGCTGCTGTCGGTGCTCATGTCAAACCCCACGCAGCTGCACGCGCTGCGACTGCTGCTGGGCGTGCAGACGCACCCCGCGCTGCCGATGCCCAACGGCAACGGCAGCGGCGCGAACGGCGCCGGCAGCGCCAGCAACAGCGACGTTGCGGAATCTGCGTCGTATGGGCTGGCGAGGGACGTTATGGCGGGCCGCGGCGACTTTGCGCCCGCGTTCACCAGCGACCACCGCACGCTGCGCATCTCCATGAAGCTGTTCAACAAGACGCCCGCAGACCTGCCGCTCGACCTGCGTGCCCAGGTGGGCTCAGCCTCTCAGAGGCTTCTCCCACGTCGCATGACCCATGGGCAGGCAAAGACTGTCAAAAGTACCGTCAGCGCAGAGTCAGGGCAGTGAGGTTCGGGTCGCTGGCACCCTCCTTGGGTGATGTATTCGCTGCCACGGGAGAAGACGCGGGTTATCGAGTCAGTAACCAACCCTGAAGCTGGGCTCGTGGTGTGTTTCTGTGCCGCGCTCCGCAGGTGACGACGTGGCTGTCGACGGCGCCCGCGGGTCTGGAGGCGAGCATCCGCCCCGGCTGCGTGTTCCTCACCGTGCAGGCCACGGTCGACGCGGCAACATATGACGCCGCGACCGCGCCAGGCTGCGCGAGCTCGCTGGTGCAGCACCTGCTGCACCGCACTGGCTGCGAGTTCTGGTGGAACGGCACCTACGCCATCCAGGTGCGCCTTTGCACACGTTGCTCCTGCACAACACGCTTGCCTATCGGACCGTTGGTTGGTTGTTCGCGGCAGCGGCAGGTGCAGTAGTTGCCTAAATGCAGCACAGCGTCATTTCATGCAAGTACTGTTTTGATCGCACGTCCACCTGCTCCGCCCCTTGACTTTGACCTTTGCATCCAGGAGGGCTTTGTTATGTGTAATGAACGTTAGTGTGGCCACACGCTTGTCCTGACGTTGCTGTACGTGCTGGCGGCTTGCAGGTGGGCAAGGAGATTGTGCGCATCCAGAACGGCGAGCTGCGCGGCTCCAGCACCTCTGACAGCGGCCAGTTCCCGCTCGTCACCCGCGTCGGCCCCGTTGCGCTGCACGCCGGCAAGCCCACGCTCGTGCGCCTGGCCGGCACCAACCTCGACCTGCCCCACACCAGCGTGGTGCTGCGCTGGCGCGGCCGCACCGCCAAGGTGCCGCTGCAGGCGCAGAGCGCGACGCGCGCGGCGGCGGCGCTGCCCGCGCTGCCTGCGGACTACGTGGGTCCGGTGTGGCTTGAGGTTGAGCGCGGCGCGTGGCTGACGCCGGCGCACGCGCTGGTGGCGGTGGACTGTGAAGAGCTGGAGGCCGAGGTCAACAAGTGAGTAGGGTTGAGCACATGCTTTGGAGTAGTATTACGTGTATATGTATATGCAATTGCTTAGATACGTATATGCATTGAATAGCGGCTTACGCGTTTATGCGCAACTGTACCAGTGAGTGAGCGCTTGTGCGGCACACGCACAAACCCATGCCACACATGCGGCTGCCGCAGTGAGCGCTTGTAGCTCACAGGGCTGGTCGTCATGTGCGGGGTGGTGCGAGGACAGATTTTCCCGTCCCCGCCCGGTTTGTGCCACATAAGTTCATACATGCCAGCTGATGTGGCACACACAGAGCGGGGACGGGAAAGGCTGTCCTGCCCCACCCTGAATAAGACAAGGTTTGCACCAAGCAGCTCCAGATGTGTGTGTGTGTGTGTATATGAGTGCATGTGTGTTAGCCTGAACCCAACACTTACATACACGTGTTCAACTGCATTATGGCCTGGGTGGTGGGGCATATACGCGTTGTTGCTTGGTGGCTGACGTGCAACTTGGCTGCAACTGACGCCCGCCTGCAGGCTGGATGCGCGCCGCGTGCTGCGCACGGAGGCCCAGCAGTGTCTCGTGGCGGACCTGGGAGCGGTGCTGCAGCACATCAAGCAGGGGCTGACGCCCCAAGCGCAGCAGCAGCCCCAGCAGCTGCAAGCAGCCCAGCAGCAGACGCAGCAGCAGCAGCAGACGCCAGCATGCGACGCTGAGCACGCGCGCGTGGCGGAGATGGCGCGCCGCCTGCTCGCGTTCGCGTGCGACATGGGCTGGTCAGGCGTGCTGCAGCGCGTGCTGCCGCTGGCGTGCGCCAAGTGCTCGTGCGCGGCGGAGATGGTCGCCGCGATCCACGCCTCCACCGCGCAGCAGGCGCAGCAGGGCGCCGGGCTCAGCCTGCTGCACCGCGCGGTGCGCAGCGGCAGCGTTGAACTGCTGACGGGGATGCTGGCTTGGGGCGACGCGCATGGCTACAAGTGGCGTGTGGACTGCCGCGGCTGCGGCGACTCTGGGCTCACCCCGCTGCACCTGGCGGCGCTGCAGAAGGACCCGCGCGTGGCGCTGCTGCTGCTGGACCACTGCGCCTGGCCCGCCGCGTTCGCGCACCTGCGCACGCGCGACGGCGTGACGCCCTTCCACCTCGCCTTCCAGATGGGCCACTTCTCGCTCGACACGCTGCTGTGCCGCCTGCCCACCAAGGGCCCCGCGCACGCGCACAGCGTGAACACCAACAACTCTATCGGCGGCGGCCAGGCGCCCGCAGCGGCGCCCGCAACGGACCTCGGCAACGCCAAGAAGCGCAGCCGCACGCTTCCGGACGCCTGCGGCAAGAACGCAGCAGCAGGCAACAACAACAACGCCAATGCCAATAAGGAGAACTGCTGCGACGGCCCCACGCCCGACGTGGACCCCTGTGAGGTCTGCCAAACAACCGTGCCGCCGCTGATGCTGTCCATAGCAGCGTCGTGCGGCGACTGCGGCCGCCGCCGCGCGTGCCTGCAGGCGCCCGGCGCGCCCGCCCGCGCGAGCTGCTGCGGCGGCGATGCCGGCGGCGCGCTGGTGTCGTCGTCGTGCGGGTGCGGCCAGGACCTGACCTCGGCGGCTGCTGCAGCGCCGTACGGGTTGTGCGCGTCCGCGCTTCACTCCACACGCTACAACATCATGGCGCTGTGCCAGGGCTGCCACGCGAACCGCTCGCTGGTGGTCGCCTAGGCCTTCACACGCCCTTGTGCTGTTGCGCCCTCCTGCTGCTAGCTTGCCACAGCGGCAGTAGTGTTGGGGGCACAGTCCCTGCTTCAGCCACCATGGTTCTTCGTCGATAATGGAACACGTGATCTATCTGTGCTGAGCCTGCTCGTCTCTGTGTCCTGTGTATGAAAGCTTTCACCCCTAAGGGCCATCTGCATGGCAAGGCGTTATTAGCGATGGCCCCTTTTCCCCTTTTTCTCCCCGCCTACTAACCACCTTGCCTCCCGATCACACCCTAAAGCGAGGTGCTGCTTTTTTCCCTCGCACGCAATCAACGATATGGTGGACGGGCATGCGTTTGCCTGTATAGCCCCGAATGGCACCTTGTGTTGTGTCGGTGTCACCTTAGCGCTTCGTGCTGTAATGAAGGATTGAGTGCCGGGCTAAACCAATGAACGCGCCGGCTTCTAGCACTCGGGGGGAGAATAGCGTGTCTGCCGCGCCTTCCCTCTTCTTTTCCTGCCATGCACCACGGTTTCCTTCTGTTAGCTTGCCTTGTTGGCTCCTACGGTATTCCAGTTCGACTGAGCTGGGCGGTTGCGGCTCGACTGTGCGGTAGGCAACGCTGTTCAGTACTGCCTTGCCATCCTGGCTCGTGTTTGTCAACAGCTTGTCGTCTACCACACAAAGGGCTTGATCGCTCATACCTCTGCCTAAATACGCAACATTGAGCGGCTGCCCCCGTTGCAGCTTATTACTGTTGTTGTAATGCAGTCACGCAGCCTCCTGTGTTGTGTGCGGGCCGATGTGTTTAGGTAGTGTCGGCCGGTTGGCGCGGTGTGCGGGTGGATATGGGCACTCTGCGTGGTTGCACACGGTGGTTGCATAACTGGAACCCTCTGTTGTGCCCACCAGCCGCACCATGAGGCCCCCGCCGTGTTCGTTCCCCCGCACGCCTTGCCCCCTGTGTCCACTCTCATGCTCACATACCAACCGCACCTCAAGTGGACACCAGCTTGCTTCTGCACAACAAGAGAGAAAAGAGAAAGATTTCAGAGGGAGGGAATATGCTGGTGTGCCTCTCGCTTATAAAATCTGGACGCTGCCTTAATCTTGTCCCCCCCCCCCGGCCACTACCGCCACCTGCAATGCGCGGTGTTTAGTGTATCGTAATTCAACCACCGGTAGTGGTCACGCTGCTGCTGGGTCGAGAGAGGCCCGATGGTTGCGACTTGCGTGT
>BDDA01001532.1:0-17580 GCA_001662385.1 Chlamydomonas asymmetrica | reverse complement strand
CCATCCCCTCCCGCTCCCCCGCCCCCACCCGCGCCCCCGTCCCCGCCGCTGCCACCATCGCCCCCCCCCTCGCCAATCTTCTTGCCACCCCCTCCATATGGCACGGCATGGCGAGTCATTCAGGCACCCTTGCTAATGACGGACGATCAAGTCATTAATTTGGCCCAGGTGGTACGCAGCAACGCAGCAGCAGCAGGCATCACTTCCTCCCTCTCGCTGCTGTCCAAATCTGTCGCGGTGCGGTACGATGTGATCCTGGACTCATCAGTCCAGGGGGCGACGCGCCCGGCCTGCACGCAGGTGGTGCTGGACGCTCTCGCAGCGGCGGTGGCGGTGGCGGCGCGTGCTAAGCCGGTGAACGTGCGCGTGGTGTGCGTGGTCGCGTCCAGCGCAAGCGGCCGGCATCGGCGACTCAGCGTGATGCAGCAAGGACGCGCATCCCAGCGCGAACAGGCACAGCAGCAGCAGCACAAACAGCACGGCGCAGCGAGCTGGACAGGACATGGCGGCGACGCAAACAGCGCCAGCAGCGGCAGCAGCAGCAGTTCATGGCGAAGCGGCACAGGGCGAGAAAGGCTTAAGGAGCTGGTTTTTGGCCGTGGTGTTTTGCCTGGAGTGCAGCCACAGCAGCAACAACAAGCGTTGCCGCTGAGGTTTCCACTGCTTTCTTCGTTGCGGGAGCTCGGCCTTGCACTCAGTCGATGCATACAACAGCTTGTCACACCACAAGCAGCGGAAACGGCAAGACTGGGGAGGGCAAGCCCAGTCAGCATCAGCAATGCTAATGGCAGCGCCCAGCGTGCAGGTGTGGAGTCTGACTCTGGCGCAGAAAAAGATCGCACCGCAGTGGGATCGCCGCAGCTGCAGATGGATTCTGATGGCGGCATCGCGGTGGCCGCGGCAGACGTTGACGAGGGCGTTGACAGCGGTCTCGGAGAGGACGCTGTGGGTGCACCCCGGCGGCAGCGCTCTTTGTTGCAGCAGCAGCAGGACGCCGCCGCCGTTTCTGCGCTGGGTGCTACGACCTGCGCCGCCGCGGCCGGCACCGCCGCATGCACCCTCACCGCGTTTGTCGCCGTCATCGCAGCCAACCCCTCCGATAACGTCCAGGCGATCGTGAGCAACCTGCTCGGCGCAAAGGCGCTGTCCCCGCCGACGCGCGGCGTGCTCATCTCCGCGCCGCCGCCTCTCTCTGACATCGCGCTGTTCAGCTCAGCGCTGGTTCAGTTTGGCGGCAGTGTGGACGTCGTCGCCGCCCACGCAATGCCCGCTGCGCTGGCGCCACAGGCCGCTGTCGCACTCAGCCTCCCAGCCTCATTCATCACCGTCTTTGATCCGGTCGCAGCGGAGGTCAGCATGGCGTTACCGGTGGCAAACTCGGACGCCGGCACCGGCGCACCGCCGCCGCCGCCGGCGTTTGGGGACGGCAGCAGCAGGGACGGGGGCTTGTCCGGCGGAGCCATCGCTGGAATTGTGATCGGTGTGCTGGCGGCAGTAACGATCTTGGTGGTGCTCATGTACTATGCGCACCTGGACCACCAACGCGTGAGTGTGCACGTGTGTTCAAGTATTTTGCTTCCCGTTGGGCCATGCAGTATGCTTTCCGTGGGGCCGCGCAGTGTGCTTGTATGTGTGCTTATGCATGATAGTGGGAACTGCACCTGAGGGTGGTGAGGTGTCTGGGCAGCGCTGACGGCTGCACGTGTGTGGGTGCTACCATGGCCTGGCATGCACATGTACTCGCATCTGGGTTCATCATGCGTTGGTGCGTGCATGCACCCAGCCAAGTAACCGCATGGGAGCATTCCATGTCATATGATGAACCACTGTCAGTAGTGTCTGCTCAGGGGCAGCTGAGCTGACAGCCGCAGCTGAGCTGACATGGCCACGCACGGCAGTGGCGGCAGCAGCAGTCACGGCTTGATCGGCCTTCAGGCCTGGAGACTGCATTGCACTTGGTTGGCGTGCATGGTTGGCATGCACTTGCTCGGCACATGCCTGGATGCATACAGATCGCATTACTGGCCGGGCATTTGCGAGCATACGTGTAGAGAGCAGGCTGTGTGATCGGGTCAGCTGCATCGCCACGAGCACTCGCTGACCTAATGGTGTCTCAAAGCTTGCCTGGCACTCGTTCTAAGCTGTGTTTCGTGCCATTGCCTGTTCCGCTGACGCGCCTCACGCGCCTTGCAGCGGCGCATGACCAAGCACATCAAGACCGTGGACCCCCGCATTGTGATGTGGCACAACACCTGCTCCTCACGCAACCAGCACATGAACTACGTCCAATACAACCAGCACACGATGAAGGCCTCGCCGCACACCAAGATCGACTACCGCGCAGTGCAGGGCTCTGGCGCGCTAGCGGAGTGACAGGAGGGCCGCAGCAGAGCTGTCAGGACGAGATGTTTGATGCGACGACTGCTGGTGACAAGCAGCACGCTTGGGTCAGTTGGAGGAGCTGGTCTCGTGTTGGTGTGCTTGTGTGCACAAGCGTTTGTTGAACATGCACCTGCTGCCGAACCCAATCCCAACGTAAAGTATACATTACACGATTGCCTAAACATATGATTGGGAGGGGGGGCTATTCGCCACAAAGCATTTGGGTTGCTTCCGCTTTCAGGCACCCGCTTGCTTGTCTCATGTGCAGATTGCGCACCTCTGAGAACATGCGTGCTCGCAATCGCGGGCTTTGTCCGCAGCAGTGATTTCGAGGTTCCCCTCCCAGTCCCTTCCCCGTGCTGCACATGCACACAGCATCATGTGAAACGCCCTCACCTTGGCCGGCACGTCCCGATTGATATGGCAGGTCACGAACACTATGGTACTCCACCATCATCGTGTTGTCACAGTTTGATTGCGCTGCGATTGTGCTGCCCTGCAATCAAACTCTGCGGTCAATCAAACGGCACAGACCGAGTGCAAGGAATGCTGACTGAGTACCGTACTACCGTATATTGTATGCCACACAAAAATGTAATGCAACTGAACGGTCTGCGCATGGCGTGCAGGGCCACTGGCTGTACGGTTCGTCAAACATTCATTCCATTGAATGCTTGCATCAAGGCAAGGTATGTAGGGATGATTTCCATGCACCACCGCATGCACCAAAGCCAGTAATCCAGCATGGCTTGACGCCTACATCAGCTGCATGCCTGCACGCACGCCAAAGCCAAATAAGCAGTGTGTCACAGGCGCTGCTCGTTTCTTATGGTCCAGAGACCGGGCGTGGGAAGCACTGCATTGGAAGCACTGGCTGCAAATGCGAAACGCAGCGCCCCCTGCTGGGTACCGGCACGTATAGCCATCAGCCCAGCTGGGGCACCACAGCGCCTCAGCAGTCCAGGGCGGTGCGAGCAGCCGCGCGGGCCGGCTGCTGTCGGGAGCAGCGGAGGAGGCTGCGATGTTACACCTTGCACACTTGCAGGTCACTCTTGCCAGCAGGGACACCACTGATCCCTGGCGCGCCTGTGCCAGCGAGTAAGACACACCATCACACTATCACAGGCAAGCGAGCATGCAGCTGAGGAGGGTGTGTGTGCATGGGCCCACCTGATACCGCATCGCACCTGCTATGACATTGCAAACCTGCAATTCCTCAGGCTCAGGCCACACAATAACTACATGCTGAGATGCGTAATGGATGCAGCATGGCACATGCACGCATGGCGTAAAAGCCATGCGAGGCATCATGCAGAGCACTAACTACTTAGCGGGGGCACATGTCGTGGGCCGCCTGGGTTTGAGTGCACCGGCGTATGTGTGCGCTTGGTGTCATGAAGCGCTGGCGTGCACACAAGCGCGCTGCGCAGCAGCAACATGACTCCCAACTGCACCAGGTGGTATGAGCCGCGGGCGACTCAAAAGGCCACCACATGGCACAGAACACGTTCAACGCGGCATCCCGCAAACGACACTCACAACTGCACTATGTTGCAACACGCGAGCACTCAGTGGCAAACAGCCAGAGACGGTGATGCAGCCTGCCAGCTTCGCTGGGCTGGCTGCATATCGTGGGCACAGGCGGAAGTACAACTGCAACAGCCATCGGCCACACTGCCATGCGCCGAGCATAAGAAAACATTGGAAAGGTGATTCGGAAAGCAGGCAAAGCGTGAGGTACGCAGGCTGCAGCGGTGAAAGGCAAAGGCTCATTCCAAGTGCACCACGCATGCTGCATGTTCCGGTTGCCGTTATTACGTATGTGCCCAAAATCGCAGCATGCAGATTGATGAGGAGGAAGCCATGTACCGATATACGGCAGTACATGTGAGACAGTTATGTAAATATTAAAATACGTAATGGGGCGGGGTGATGGTACAAGCGTGCCCAACAGAGGCACAAAGCCATGATGGCATTCCGGCAACACGGTGAGGACCACTTCTAGATGCCTGAGGTGATTGGTTGCATGGTACATACACGGTAGCGTCGTGTGTCATGGTACAATGCATGCATGCTGAGCGCTCACAATGCGCTGCGCTGCATTGAGCATGAGGCGCGATGCGCAGCAGATGCAAGCATACGAAAACAACAACGTCGTGGCCGTGCGGTACAGGACATACGGTACAGGCGATCCTACAGGATGATGTGCAGTCAATCCGAAGATAAAAGCAGGATAGTCATGGCTGTAATGGAATACAAATCAGTGCATCCACTGCATGTGCTCAGGCGATGGGCTCAAGCAAGGTGGTGCCAGGGGAGGAAGTGTGGTCGGAATGGCCCGTACGGCCAGGACGGCGCTGGCAAGCAGCTGCCCCAGTGTGCTGTGACCAATGTGTCACCCAATGGCTTCCTGGTGGACCAAGCCCATGCAGGGCTAGACCTGCCACCGGTCCTCCTCCCCCTCGTCCTCGTCCTCCTCCCCCTCGCCCTCATCCCAGTCGTCGTGCGCTCCGCGTTCGTCCGCGTGCTCCTCCCAGTCAACTGCGACCGCCTCCTCCGCGTACTCCTCGTTCTCACCCACTTCTTCGTCATCATCTTCGCCCTCATCTTCGCCCTCTGTGCCTTCCCCCTCGTCGCTGTCCGCGTCGATATCCTCGTCGCTGCTGTCAGGCTGCACGGTCTCGCCCGTCTCACTGTCCTCGTCCTCTGACTCGCTCGCAGCAATCGCAAGCTTGGGCTTGAACTGGAAGAAGTGGAGCGTCCACTTCACAGAAGGCACAAGCACTTGCAGCAGGCGCAGGCTAAAGGTGATGCAGTTGGTCTCGAGCCCGGACCTTGGCGTGGCGGATAGGCTGAAGCCCAGCTTGAGGTCGTCTTTGATAGCACGCACAAAGTGCACGACGGAGCAGGAGGACCGGTGTGAAAGAAGCTTGACCGCCAGGGGCCGTATGTGGGGGCGTCCTGAATCGGTGTCAATCGCCCTGCAACGCCAAAATGATTGTTGCACACATCACCATGGAGCACGGGCTACGCATAGGCATTGATATGCACAGGTATCTGAGCGTATTCAGGTGCAAATAGCTCACCCAAGGACTCCCTCAACCAGGTCATCTTCGTTCGAGCCAAAGGTCACGAGCACCTCGTCGGAGAACCGTTGAACGCACCCAAACCTGAACCTCCTTGCGCTGCCCTTGCTGTACACACGGAAACACCCCTTGAAAAGCACAGCAGCATGCTGTCTGCAGCCAGTGCTGCAGAACAGCAGCGAAACTGTGCTTTGGTGCTTCAAGGCGGTGATGATGGAGTTGCCAACGGAAGCACAGTAGTGGTCAATTGCCTTAACACGGGTGCTGCTTGTTACGCTTAGCTCTAATGGTGCCAGTTGCTTGGAAGTTGAGGTGCACATTGTCAAGAGTGCATAGACGAAATTGCGTGGAAACTCAAGCACCGTTACATGCACGACGTAGCAACAACAGCAGTGTTCAAGTGTCACTTGAAATGGTTGAGACTATAGGCGGTGAAGTGGGTGTGATGTGTGGACAACCCAGATCTGGCACCTGTCGGTTCATCGAGTTCAGAAGGGCGGGAAATGATCTAGGGTTCTTGTGAATTCCACAAAATCAAACCGGCTTGCACAGCAAACCCCGCAGGAATGCACATGACCAAACGGAACGGTCTCAAACCACAAATACATCAGCTACACAGCGAGCTTGTGGCTCCGGGCGTGCAGCGTGTCAACCACTCGTGTGAGGCTTTCAAACGTGTCGATCGCCGTGGGGTACACAGGGTCCGTGGGGATGTCCTCAAAAACCTCCAAGCAGCCCGAGCCTTGGTCCAACGTCCCACTGATTTTCTTGTCCAGGATCATCTGCACCGGCACAAGCAAAAATGATTTGAGGTGTGGACATCCTATCCTTGTCAGCACTACCACAATCTCCACCATGTGACCAGGTATAAACTTTCCTAGGCAGATGAAAACAACAGCCCACTCAGCCCTTGACGACCTCACAACTGTCAGGCACCCTAACCCTACTTGCCCACCCGCTTGCCTCGCACCTGGCTCAGCTTCTGCTCTATCACATCCAGCGGGAGCTTGATTAGCGAAGCAACGTGCGAGATCTCCACCCTGCTGTAGGGCTCGATAAGCCGCACCTGCGGGCAGCGCGCAAAGCACACCAAACAACCCCGACTTGCTTGATTTGCAAGGAGCATTTCGGACTTGCAGGAGCCTAAGGCTCTGCAAACCTCTGAAACCAACACAAAGGCAGAGGCAAGCGCACTGGATGTGTGCTTGCCAGGCCAAGCTATGGTCTGCGCATCAAAAGCTGTGCATCACAAGCTGGGCTATTGGCGTTGGGGGTGGCGTTGGGTGGCGTTTTGGCGTTGGGTGGTGCACGAACATACCAGGTTCTGCTCCAAGAGCGTGTCGTAGAGGTTGCTGAGGTGGCTGTGCACGATGGGGTCGTCCACGAGCGATCCGCTGTAGGTCTTGAGCACATCCTGTCAGAGTGCAAGCGTGCGCACCAAGCGGTCATGCAGGGCAGGCCCCACACACATAACACCCACGCGCCCCGATGAAGCTTCCCACACGCACAGCTGCCCACAGCACCTTAAGCGATGCGCACCCACCCACCCGTCCACCAGAGAAAGGCTGCACGATCACCACATGCTTGAGCCACACACGTGCGTGCCCGCCGCGGCCCACTAAAATTCCTTTACTCCTCCGCCACAGCCCCACCCACGCCACAATCTGGGTGGCATGCATGAATATAATTCAGGTGCAGGCTGTGTGTCGGAAAGAGCCTCCCGTGGGGCCATGCAGTGCATGTGCAGGCCATGTGTCAGGAAGAACACCTGTGGGGCCATGCGGTGTGATGCCCATGGAGCCGTGCAGGGTGCATGACTGTGTATGCGCATGCGCAAGGATAGAGACTGTGTGCAGGCCGCGCGTGTGTTTAGACTTATTTGGTTCCTGTGTGGCCATGCAGCATGCTTTCTGTGGGGCCGTGCAGTGAGCGTATGCGTGATGATGAGAACGCTCATGTGTTTCGAGTTGTTTGGTTCCCGCGGGGCCATGAAGTGCGTGTGTGTGTTTAGAGATGTTTGGTTCCCATGGGGCCATGCAGTATGCTTTCCGTGTGTGTGTGTGTGTGTGTGTACACACATGTGCGCCTACCTACCTGGAACTCCTGCAGGCTGCGGTCCTTGTACGCCTTGGCCACCGCCCGCATGGACTCCACCTCGGGCCCCGTGTACTTGAGCCCAGCCTTGCTGCTGATGATAGCTGCACACACACACACGCACGAGAGAGAGAGGACCACCACCAGCGCACACACACACGCAGGCAGGCAGGCGTGTCACGAGCGCGAGCGCGTGTGGTGAGCATGACACCGGCGTCCAAAGACAGGCTTTCAAGTGCCTGTTTGTGTGTGGGGAAACAGGCCACGCTTGTATCAGCGTGCAATGGTGATGGGAACCTTGTGCAGGAAAATCCTGCCACGCTGCCCTGCCCTGCCTCGGCTGGCCGTACGCAGCGCAGAGCACTGTCACTGATTTCCGGGCCGGCTCCAACAGAGTGACTGTCAGGGACACCCCATCACGGCCGCGGCTGAGCGCAGGACCTGCAGGTGAACTGCGCTGCACCTTAAGCCAAGCCCCGCAGGCGCTCTGCTAGCGCAAGCGCAACAGGTGCCTTACGTGTGCTGTCAAGCATTCGCTTAGTGAACAGCGGTTGCACACTCCGCAGGGCAGCTAGCAAGCATGCATGCATGGCGTGCAGGCAGGCGCAGGGCCGCATGCACAGCGGGTTGCTCAGGGGTTAACGCGGGCGTGCTGCCACCCACCTGGCACGTCGTCCGCCTGGCCCACCATGACCTTCATGAGCAGCATGTACTGCAGCACGCGAGGCGCGCGCACGTCGTTCAGCGACTGGTACTGCTCGAAGGACTCGAAGAAGTACGAGTAGGCGGTCTTGCAGTCCCGCTCCTCGGCGTGGAGGATGCCCGACTGGCAGTCAATCTGCGCAGCCAGGGCAGATGTGGTCATGGCGGTCGCACAATCGCGATGTGTCAGAACGAGCGCCCAAGGGGCATGCCGTGTGAAACATATTACATACACACGGCGTACCCGCACAGGAAAGGGTGCAGCACGGGGAAAAGAGCACACCCCTTTTGTGTCCACGGGGTGGAGGTGTCTCGACTGCCTTGTGGCATGAATACGGTGCCCGCTTGTTGGAGCTGGCTACACAGCAGTGCGCGACGTGCATTCCTAGCATGCATAGTGTAGCAGCGTGTTTGTTGACCGCACCTCAGCCTGCAGCTGCACCGGGACGTAGATGGCGTTGGCTGCTGTGCGAGCCGCTGTGAGCGCCGCACGGGCACGGGGCGGGTTCCGCAGCGCATGGTGCACTGCATGCAGCATGGGCAGTACATAGTGCGGCCGCGTGTGAAAGTCGCGTGTATTCTCCAGGTGTTGACCATCCAACAAGAGCCAGCAAGAGCAAGCTGGCCGGTCTTGGTATTTGATCTGACCTTGGGATCGAGCAACATGCAGGGTCAAGGAAAGACACACGACAAAACTCACCCCTGCTCTCCAAGAGGTAAATGTCCACCAGCAGCAGCTTATCATCCAGCTTCTTGACCTCGCTCAGGAGGCTGCAGGCACACAATGAAGCAGAGGAGGACACAACCTCAGGTCAAGACCTGCCTGCAGGCGACAACGCTTTTGCGGCCACTAAAAAGGCCACACAGCACAGACGGCACGCTAAGCAGCCTGGCGCAGGCCTATACCACTCACGTTCCTATCAACGTGAGCGACGCAGGGTACTCCTTGGTTTCAAGGTACAGCGTTGCAAGACGCAGCTCAATCCGCTGTCGAAGGAATGTGCGCTTCTCGCTCTTGGCCCAGTCCACTTGCTGCTTGCAGACCTCAACCTGCACAGCTGTGGACCCTGGGATCTTGGCAATGCTGTCGATGACTGTCCGTACGATTTTGGCGGTCTTGGCCTTGGGGATGGTGGTGAAGAATGGCCGCAGCTGTTCCAGAACCTTGCTGAGGGCAGTGGCATCGAGCTCCCG
This sequence comes from Chlamydomonas asymmetrica, assembly GCA_001662385.1. Classification (NCBI taxonomy): domain Eukaryota; kingdom Viridiplantae; phylum Chlorophyta; class Chlorophyceae; order Chlamydomonadales; family Chlamydomonadaceae; genus Chlamydomonas; species Chlamydomonas asymmetrica. Next base: position 8,122 of record BDDA01001532.1, on the reverse strand, counting down.
AACATACAGGTCGCACAAGTTGCCTATGGCCTGCTCCTTGACTTTTGTTGCCTCAGCATCCACAGCAGAATCGCTGGTAATCAATGCTAACAGCTGGCTGGCGCCTGCCTTGGGGTCAGCGATCCCAAGGTCTGTCGCAGCCTTTAGCTGCGCCTCCAGCGACATCCTTTCAAGCAGGATCGAGGTCCTGGCTTGATGCACTAAGGTTGAAGCCAAACGCTAGCTGCCAAACAGTACACGGCGAGGTATGTGCACAAGGTCTGAGCTTCGAGCGCAGCCAAGGTAGATTGTATCAATAAAGTGTAACTGTATGGGCATGTAGACCAGAATATAAGCTCTGCTCCTGCACCTTGAGGACTTCGTGTAAGGGGCTTCGAGACTTCAGTGCCTCTCGTCATCCCTTCATGCAAATCCCTTCACCAGTACACCATGAGAGCGGCGCGACACTGCCACTTCACTTCATCCATCCTTCATACCTCCCACCCGTCCCCGCCTCCATCTACGTGCACTTGACAGCAGCCTATCGCTGCCACGCCCAAACGCCCGAATGCTGCCAGGGTGGTGCACCAGCAAGGACAGCTGAATGACAACAGTGCTTGTGGTGGTGCTGGGTTGTATATTTGCCCTCCAACAAGGTGAGCGTGTTTGTTGGAGTGGGAATATTTGCCCGCAAGTGCAGCAAGTTAGAGAAGTCTAACGCACGTCCTGCCCACCGTGTGTCACTACTGCAGGTGGCGCTCAGCAGCCTGGGGTGAACAACAAACCCCAACTTCAACAGTATGTCGCGTCAAATTCCGTAACCTTCAGCCAGCTGCAGTTCAAACTGCACGCCCAGGGTCGTGGTCTGCGCGATGTACTGAAGTGCGAGGACACGTGCATAAAACATGTGAGAACTCCCTGGTCTCACAGCCATTTTGCTCTGTTTGACAGCAAGTGTAGTCTGCATACTGGTACGGTGAGACCAAACATTTGGGCCAACGCACCATTGAAACCAGGTGAAAAACGGCGTGTGCGAAGATGGGTCAAACGCCAGGACACAGAACAGTGTTGCAGTGTACTGTGACCTTGGCACGGATTGTTCAGACTGTGGACCTTCAAGCTTCACAGCCCCTGAATCCATGGGGTAAGGTGCTATTTCAGTCTTGTATTTGGTTCCGGTTGCCCGCTCGCCGTGCTTGCCCACCGCCTGTCCTGACTCTGTACACAACTGCAGGCCAGAGTTCAAGGGCCCAATCGACTATCTCCTTAAGCAGGAGGCAAAGGTGTACACCAAAGTCACTGCGACGCAGCCTCCGTTCATCATGGCGTACACGGATGGGAGTCTCGACCATGACGTATCGGAGCAGATAGAACGCACGGGCATGATCGAGGGAGGTATCATTAAGGTACGGCCGCACGGCCATGCAGTGATGCACATTCTTGGTGGAGCATTTGCACACATGCATGCGTGTGGTGTGTATCACGTGTACGCGGCCACTCAGGTCCATGCCGAGTTGTAGCGGCGCTTGGGAGGTGTGCAGTACGTGCATCCGGCACACCCACGCAGGCCAATGTACACACGATTTCGTTGGAGCCACATCCAATGACAGTGCCGATGCAATTCATGTGATATTCAGATTTTCTCTGACACGCTCGCCGCCAAGTGCCGACCGGACAAGCTAGGCGCCAAGCCGGGCCTCGTGTTAGATGTGGGCGCCAACATGGGCTTCTATGCGCTCTACGCAGCCAAACTGGGGTGCAGGTGGGTCCTTACGGGCGACGCTTCGAGTTCTGCGGCAGCTTGCAAGCGTGTCGTGGTAGCGGTGTTTGTTTGCATGCATGTGTGTGTCTGTGTGCGTGCGTGCGTTTGTCAGTGGATACTAGCAAAGCGGGTGAGGAAGCCGACAGATCAACGGGCGGCGCAGGGGGAGCCTGCAGCTCACTACCCGCCTTCCCCTCCCGTTCCCCTCCCCTGAACTCCCAAGAGGCAAACACAGCTGCTGCTGTCCTACTGGCTGATGTGGTTGCATACAGCAGACTGTGGTGAACAATGACTGCTGCCGGACTTATACGTGGCTGTCACCTCTTGAGTCCTTGACTGAGTTGTGTGCATCTGGTGGGGACGTGTACCTCTTGAGCCTTTGACTACGTTGCGTGCGTGTGGTGTGTCTGACATGTGTGCGTGTGCTGCGTGCTGTGTGCTGCTGGTGCGCCTGGTGCACGGCGCAGGGTGATTGCGTGGGAGCCTGTACCTCGCTTCCTGGCGTACCTGCGCTACGCGGTGGCGCTCAACGGGCTGAGTGAGCTGGTGGATATACGCGCAAGGGTGGCGGCGCACCAGCCCGGGACCACGCAGGTGGCGGCGCCTACCAAGTGAGGCCCGCAGACCTTGCACCAGGGTGGTGCACAGGGTGCACCAGCTTGGCTGATGGTGTAAACCCCACCACTGTTGCACATGGACACCGCACCTGGCCCTTAATGCTTGAGGCTGTTACAAGACTTAGAACACACCGTACAGGATTCACAAGTGGGAGGCTCGAGCGTTCGTGAGGGGCGATTTGGGTCTGTTTTGCACAAGCTGCAAAACAAGCTTGCTTCCCCCATGACCTAATTAGCCAGGTGTGCGTTGCTGCCTGGCCACAAGCCAGTACGCTTTTATTTAAATCTCAACCGGCTTGCGTTCACGCCGCGCTGTGCCGCTGCTTGGTGGTGGGTCTTGTGTGCAGGGGCAACTGGGGCACCGCAGGCGTGGCTGAGACGCAGGCGATCGTGCACGAGGCCGAGCCGGAGCGGTTTGACGCTCATGTGGAGACCATTGACAGCGTAGTAGACGAGGATGTGCTCATGCTCAAGGTACTGTGCAAGCTTTGGGTAGCGGGTGTAAGCACTGCACCAAGTGTCCACTGCAGTCAGTGTTTGGCAGAACTCGCCGAACATGAGGCATGCTGCACACCCTTAGTCATGCGCATGAGCATGGCTGCACCGCATGCTGAACATCCAGGCGCATGGCAACCATTCAGCATTGCAGTCCACCATGCAGCCTGGCACACTCTACGCTGATATTGGTTATGCACTATGAAACTCAGCGCTTGTGGTGGTGGTGGTGGATGGGCTCATGGGCATGAGTGGTGGACCACCACCGGCGGCATGGTGCGTGCAGGTGGATGTAGAGGGTCATGAGCCGCTGGTGTTCAGGGGCGCATCACAGCTGCTGACCACACGCGACGTGCGCAACATCGTACTGGAATACTCGCCTGGTGGGTCACAGCTTAGCCGACGTGCGGATCAACACGTTGAGTGTGCCATGCAGCGTGAACGGCATGCTCGCTTGCTTCGGCTTGCGTGAGCCGTGCTTACGCTTGCTCTCAAGCCTCTGGCCCTCCCGACACTCTTTGTGCGAGTTCCTCGCCCGGTGTTGCGCTGCCGGCCTCACCTCCTGCACACCAGCCACCGCACCCTGAGCGCCTCGCCCTCCCTGCAATATACCCACTCCAATCAGTGTATTGCAGGGTGTCATGTGATGGGTTGACTCATCACCTGCGCACCCCACCTCACCTTGGCAGGCGCGTGCATTGGGTGGCAATAGTGACGTGGCACCCAGGCCGTTGTACACATTGCGCCTTGCCTGTGCCACTGTGTTTGTCTCCGGTTGCTTGACCCCCGCAGGCATCGCTGAGCGGCTGAGGTATGGGGGGAGCGAGCTGCTGAACGTCACCGACTGCCCGCTGATGCTCATGGGGCTGCTGAAAGACGGCTACCGCATCGCGCAGATGCATGACAACTTTGCAAAGTCAGGTGAGCGGCAGGGATGCTGCAGGAGCACTTTGTGATGGGCTGGTCCTGAGATCTCAACCTTGTACCTTGCAGTTTCGTACAATGGCAGCAGCAGCCACTTGAAGTTGGGTGCAGCTTGGTGGGAGGCATGCAGCCTGCCGAGTACGGCGAGTCAGCTGACGCCTGTTGTAAATGCGCTAAGCAAGCAATTAAAGCACATCAGGTGGCTTGGTCGTGCTTCATGCCTGTGGGGTCAATGCTGCTGTGGCTGCACCATGCACGCATAGAGGTGTTGCGACGACGCAGTCCATAAGCGAGGCATTCACATGGCGGTTGTGACTGCGACGATGTTCACTGAAAATGTTGCAGCTCTGTGCGATCGTGTACAGCCAATGTCCGTGCTTTTGTTTCCATGCCTATGCTGACTGTGAACGTACGGTAGGGGGCAATGCGTTGTGGATGACGGGAAATCTTCAGAGGAGAAAAGAGAGAAAGAGGAGGAGGGGGCACTGGATGGTGCTTTTGGGACAGACAAAATGCCCACCACAACGGCTTGACAGCAACGCGTTGGGTCGTGTTTTGCCTGCGCTGGTGGTGCGCTGCGTAGGTGACATTTGGACAATCAGCAGGCCGATGCCCGCCTTCTATGAGGTTGTGCAGGTACGGCTCGAGGTGTGGCTCCTCACTCCTCTAGCCATCATCAAACCGCCCATGTGTGGCAGCCGTCAGCACCCGCACCGCTTGACGCATGCCATCCACTGAGCACCGTGCTCTGCACTGTTGTCCTATGTTTTCCACATGCATGGTCTTGACTGCGGTTCCCGTGGGCACATACGCCATCACGAATTGCACTGTACGCCACGGTACGCTTTCATGTCCATGCTCAAGTGTACTGCAAGCGTCCGCGAGCTGTCAACAGAACTCCCAGCATCAACCTCGACATCGCTGAGATTATGACCGACCCTACTGCTGATTGCTCCCTTCTTCATTGTCCGCATTGCAGTCCAACCTGGACCTCGATTTGGCTGATGCTCTGCAACTCGTTCAAAAGAGGCTCAACTGCCCATCCCCACCGAGCCTGCAGCGCATCAACAGCTGGACCTGGGGCCTGTGCGATTTGATGCCAGAAGATGCCCACCCGAAAGGCCTGAGGGTGGTGTTTCAGTTCAACACCAACCTGTGGGCCACGAAGGATCACGATATGTTCAAGTCCTTGGGACCTGTTGGGTTGTTTGATCCGGATCAGGTGCGCTTACAAGTGCACCAAGTGCACATGGCGCTCGCACAGCGTGCATGCACATGCAGATGCACTAGCAGCTTCAAATCCTGGACGGTTGCAGATGTTTGGCCATCAAGGCTTGTGGAGCCCCACCACACAGATGCACATGCGTGTGCATGCCTCCGTGCACGTGTAACATGTCCCACCGTGGCGCACCCAGTCAGCCTGTGGGTGGGGCGCCGCAACGGCAGCCGCGCGTTTGTCAGAACGCGTTTCCGGTGGGGCCATGCAGTGTGATTCCCAGGCTGAGCGGTGTGTTGCTGTGCATGCATCATATAGGCCGTGCTGGACGCCACATCGCCATGTGCGCAGCTAACGTGCAACGTACGGTATACGATCACTATATCACTATATGGCGTATCACATATGCCTTTCCTCGCAGGACATGAAGCAATGGACATCATTGCGCGCCCCGGGGTGGGGCACCGGATGGCGCTCCTGCCCCCACCTGGATCCCAGGGTCCTGGTGCGCAACCGCTGCAGCTGCACCGACAAGGTCTGCGCCCCTGAGCAAGCCGAGGTCATCCGCCTGGCCAGGCTGGGGCTCGTCCCGGGGTCGTGGGCCTCGTCGGATGGACCAGAGGCCAAGGCGTATGCCAGAGCGGTAGAGATGGAGCAGGCAGCAGCGGTCAAGGCCGCGGCATCAGGTGCCGCGTCCGCAGCCGGACAAGGTGCTGCCGGCAATAGCATAATGTGACCGTCAAGTGAATGCGCAGCTCGGTCAAGACAAGTCTGAGGCGGGATTGGGTGCATGCGAGGATGAAGCCAATGTGGAAACACCTCATTATTGTACTGACCGCTAAATGCGGTGCTGAACATGAAAACTGAAGCAAACGGAGCCTGTAAAATTCCATTGCGCTCCGCCACCCTGCTGCAACCCCATGTTCAAGGAGTTGATCGAGAGAGCAGGCAAACTCGTTCCTATGTGTATCATGTGCTGTTTTGGCAGCACTACTTTGTGCGTGTAGGTGGTGAGCACATCTCGCCTAGTGCTAAGCGGGCGGTTTGCCAGCTGCCGGCCTTGTGCCGGCGCTTGGCACGGGTTTGCATGGTTCACACGCAATACAACACCTGGAGCGCTGCCAATGTCTGTAAACACTTACACACACACGCACGCGCCTTGTGAATGCACTCATGCACTCACAGTGCAGGGCCGCTGGCGAGCAGCCTGGGCTTCCCTTACCGCTGGGAGCGGCGCAGCACACCCTGAACACTGCGTTTCCACCCCTGCGTCTAGCCACGGTGCTGGCCCTTGCACGACCTAAGCGAAATGATGACTGGCCGTGGGAAAATTGGGTCGTTGTGTGTTTGTATTGCAGCTTGCATGCCTTGACTTACACTGCAAGTCTTGGAAGCGGGGTAGCCCGCTTCGGCGCTTCCTGTCCTTGCTGATGAGCCCCAAGCGCGGCCGAAACAGGGCAGCGAAGCGGGCACGTAGCATGAAGTGTCATGTACACAAAGTGGAGGGAGAGGTTTGAAACCTCGTCCGTGTTTCTCCCTTCTCCCTGCCCTGCAATGTTTGTGCTTCAAACGCACCTCCCATGTGTGGGTACTTGTACCGCGCCTGCGAAACCATTTCACGATACAGTAGTATGCCCGAACACATATGCGTGATCCCTTTTACATTAAAATGCCTCCCAAAATGGCGTGTCCTGAGGCATCTCCTTCACTCGTTTGCGTAACGTTGTAACGCAAAACACCCAACCGCTGACAGGCCGTGCGCTGCGGTGAGGGCAGCGGAATGGACCGGAGCTTGCTGGTGCTGTTGCTGGCATACGTTTTCATAACATGTGGAGGTAGGTGCACCTGTTTTGCTGAGCTCCGGTCCCAAGCACTGCTTTGGGCCAGTACAAGCCAACCATAACAATTGCCCGCTGTGTGTTTCTGCAGGTGGCGCTCAGCAGCCAGGGGTGAACAAAGTAACCCAGAATCAACAGTATGCTGGGGTGAATCCAGCACTCTTTAGCAGACGACTGTCAGTTTCGTCTACCAGCAGCAGGCGCATTGTGAAGTGTGAGGACACCTGCACTAAATACGTAAGCCCTCCCACACACGCTATGACTGCACCTGAGCGTCAGTGTACTCTGCAATCACTTGAGTAAGCTTCCGGTTTGGTACGCTGCCATCAGGTGAACAACGGCGTGTGCGAAGATGGGTCGAATTCCAAGACAAAGAACAGCGTTGCGGTGTACTGTGACCTAGGCACAGACTGTTCAGACTGTGGACCTTCGAACTTTACAGCCCCTGAATCAATGGGGTAAGAGGCTCTTCGCTCCCCGTTCTTGCTCGCTTGCCGTTTGGCCCCCTCCTCTGTCCTGACCTGTGCACTCAGCTGTGCACTACTGCTGCAGGCCCGAGTTCAAGGGCCCAATCGACTATCTCCTAAAGCAGGAAGCAAAGGTGTACACCAAAATCACTACGACCCAACCTCCCTTCATCATGGCATACACAGATAAGAACCGCGACTCGGACGTATCAGAGCAGATAGAACGTACCGGCATCATCGAGGGCGGCATCGCCAAGGCAAGGCGGTGTCATGTGTGTGTCAGACCCTGGTCACACAGGCTTTAGGTGCAGTGCTCAGCAGCACACATGTGTGCACGCTTCATTTCTGCTCCCGCAACCCGCCCCACCCCAAAACACCCTCACGTACGACTCGACTTGCGCTCATGGCGTATGGAACTGGAACACTACCTGCTTCGCCATGGCTTGCGCCTCCGCACTTGATGCGCACTGCCAGGGTTGCAGCCCCCATCCAAATGACGGTGATGCATTGGCAAACCCATATCAGCGTATTGCGTTCACCCCCTGCTACGCAGATTTTCTACGACACGCTCGCCGCCAGGTGCCGACCGGACAAGCCAGGCGACAAGCCAGGCCTTGCATTGGATGTGGGCGCCAACATGGGCTTCTTCACGCTCTACGCAGCCAAGCTGGGGTGCAGGTGGGGCGTGGGGCGGCCTGCACTGCCGCAGCAACCAGTGCGCGCAGTTCAACACAGGCATGGGGAGCAAGCTCAGGGATGGAAGAGCTCAGGGGAGCGGGTGTGAGGGGTTTGAAGGAGGAGGTTTGATGCACGGCTTTTATGGG
>BDDA01001531.1:0-15803 GCA_001662385.1 Chlamydomonas asymmetrica | reverse complement strand
CCCCAAAAAAAAAAAAAAAAAAAAAAAAAAAAATGGGCGCCACCTGACCTACGCGGTTTGCACACTTTGCGCGCGCTGGACACACAAGCTACCTCTGGCCTTGAGAGCTACAAAATAATGTGTTTCTACCCAGATAGCGGCATACTTGCATATTTCCTGAATAGCAACAGCTTCCTGCAGGCGTTTGCGCTGAATGCTACTGACTCTCGCGTCGCACGCCACGACGGCACACGTCATCTGCGCGTTCCCGGAGAGCCCGGGACGTTCAACCAAATTTATTTTCCTACTGGTACGCATATGGTGAAAAGCCCATACCCAACCAAGGTGTCTGGACAAAGTCAGTTTGCCAATCGGTAAGGATTCACACCAACCTTCGCGATGTTTTACGCACCGCCACTTCAGGCTGGGTGTCAGTTGTCAAACTTCGCAAACAAACAGCCTCCTGGTGCATGCTCATCCTTGCTTGATTTCCACGTTGCCTCTCACACCCAACTTAGCGGCCCGAAACCGGCACACGCTTCGGGCGACCCTTCAACCAATCCTGCCTGAAGCCTGCCGAGTATTCACAGCTGCACACAAAAAAGCTATAAATATCATAATAATCCTTCTACAGGCAATATGAAGTTCTCGCTTGCTTTTGCGGGCTCAGTTCTGTCCCACTTTGTCCGAAACCGGCACACGCTTGCGGTCGACCTCACACCATAAGTCCTGCTAAATATTACAACGTCACACAGTAAAGTAATATACTTAATAATACTGCTTCTAGAAGCAGCTCGAAGGTGGCCCTTGCTTTTGCGGGCTCCGACACGTCGCCACAGCCTCCCTCGTGACCGCATGGTGCGGCCCACAACGAGCTCTTCCCAAACCCCTCCAAATATTCACCTGACTGCAATCGGACGCCCGATTAGGGTATATAAAAGACAATTCCGCAAAGCAAGCGGCGTTTGCGGGCCTCTGAAGGGGGTTTTGGCGCTTCACCCCCGCCTCCCCTAAAACGACAATTTTGAGCCGGTAAGCCCTTAATTCCTTACTACATAAGGAATATGGGAATATGGATATCAGGGGTGGTTTTGCTGCTGTTCAGCCAGTGGACTGGCCTTGGGAGGCCAAAACCTGGTTGTCCGCACGCCATCTGTGACCGTCCGAAAGCATTCTGGGCCGGTTCCTCCAAGCCACAGTTACAAAATCAAGCTTCAGGTTGCCCAAAGATAATAACTGAGCATATGAGGCGCCCCGCTGTTGGCTGGAAGGCTGGCAGTCCCTCAGCTTGCAGTTCAAAATTGTGGGACCGAAGCGAGCCAAGCTGTTCGTAAATCCAGCTGCAGCGTGACATCTTTTGTGTTGCTTATTGCCTATGTAGTCGTTTCGGTAAAGGGCCCACACTCCATCTCTCACTGACCCGAGACTTGTCTCAACCCTAGCCCGGATGTGCAAACCAGCCGCACGCCGCTCATCGCTTGCTGCAAATCGATTGGCAGGACGTATTTTATATCATACATGTAACAGAAATGGAATATATGCTTGCGTGCTGGTGTCCGGAGCACGCCAGGCCAATTGCATGCCAAAAGCCCTCATTCCGCACCCCCTGCATTCGCTGGGGCGGCCCGGACCCCCTCCCTAGTGTGAGCAGCATGTGAACGCATTGCTGAAAATTACATGTCGAGGGCTTTCACGCGGTGTGCGTACCATGCGCTCACATTGGGGAACGGCTCTGAACGGTCATGGATCATTTTGCATGCAAAACTGGGGGAGAGTTCATCCCCCTCTGATACTGATGGTCCCAAAGGCGTTAGGGCCCCATCGTGCCTGTCATTGGCCAATCTTGCAACCAACACAATGCACAGTACGGGACCCACGTGTGTCCTGCAAACAATACCTAAAACAGCGAAACACACATTTGCTTTGTTAAATTTTGTCCCCAAAACACCTTGAGGTCACAGGTACACAGTTATATACTTCGTCGATGCAAGCGTGCACACGCAGCCTGACAGTCAAGACATGCAAACAATACCTCACGTGTATTATGGAATAAGTACCAAAAATATGCCGGGCCATAGCCGCATCAGTTGCACAGGCTGCGGTGGGTTTGGTGAGCTACGATGCGCTGCGTCACTGTCCTGCTGCCCTCCGCCTTGGACGCAGCCTTCTTGTCAATCTTGCGCGCCCGCGCCACAGCCTTGTTGATAACCTTGCTGCTGTTGTTCCAGCGGTTTGGCGTGCTCGTTAGAGCATATAGGCGGTAGGTACCAGCTGCGGATGGCGTACCAGCTCTTACGCTTGGGGCGCAGCGCAAAGCCGCGCATGCAGGTCAGCTGGCATGTACTTGATGCGTGCGACGGCCAACGTTCGTTTGCTGATACGGAGGGCAGGAGGGCTGCTCTGGGCTTGTAGCCACACGCATGTACCAGCATGGCAAATACCAGTCCATCATGTCCGAGCTCAGACTGCGCTCACAAAGGACGTCGCGCCATGTTGGCGACAACATTGCCAGCGTGCGTGCTCGTTGCTGAGCCAGCTGGTAACAAGCTGTGAGCTCAGCCCCCGCACATGGCCTCCCATTGCCCCGGCCACAAACAGGCGTTTGCCTAGCAAGTGCTGCAGCATGTGCGAGCACTCAAGCTACTCAAGCAACCACAGCGATCGCTCGTTGGCTGAGAGCCCAGACTACCCAGACATGTCTATGGTCTCACAGGCACGGTAGATGAGTTGCAAATTCCATGATACACGTGCATAGGGGCTGAGTGGAGCAGGGAGGCAACATAACAAGTGAAGACCCCACATGCTTCCGTGTGCGTGCATCTCCCACCACGTGTAAACCTCCGGTGCCATTGAGCGTGATGGGCTTGCGGTGGGCGTGAGTGAGTAGAGCGAGCGTATCACAATGTCACCGTATGCTGCAGGTTAACCCTGGCGCCCGCAAAGGCAGCGAGCTTGTTGACGGCCACCATGGAGGCTCAGTGCAACAAGGCCAAGACCTGGTACCGCTTCTTCAGCCAGTGAGTGTGGTTGGTTGATGTATTACACATCTCGCAACAGTGAGTGTGTGCGAGTGTGAGGGGGGCAGGACTCGCTGCATACATATCGCCTTGGCATGGCGGCATCCATGAGGGCCCTACTTGCCAAAGTGTTTGTCCATGCCCCACACCAACAGCTCATGGTTCTGCGACTGACAAGTGATGACACGGGATACACAGGACGGTGTCCAGTTGACACCTTCAGATCATGCAATGCGTCCTTAACATTGCACCATTCTGTAGCAACAACAGTCAATGAACTCTTTGCAAGGCAACGCCACCACAACAAAGCCGGCAAAGCCATGAATCGGCCCTGGTTTGATTGGTTTAAGTTGCTCTTCGTTGCAGACAATTGGCTGGTTGCTTGGTCGTACGGGCTGATGCCAGTGTGTGGGTGGGTGTCATGCGCTGTGGTGCAACGCAGGGTCAAGAAGGCGTATGACTTCCTGGACTTGGCATTGACCAGGCTTGAGGAGCTAGCTCTGCCGTCCCTGGATGTGTTCCTGGCCGTTGTTGGCCACGTGCAGTGGGCGGATGGTGCAGCCACGTATGGCGCTCAGTGCGGCATCACCTCTGCGGGACCCGGCCGTGAGTCGTACAATCAGTAACGGAGGGTGCATCGCAACTCCTGCTGTTAATGGGCAATCACTCCCATCATACGCCTTGGCCTCCTTGGGTGCTCGGGGTGGGGGGTGTTGAGGGTGGGGGGGGGCGGGGGGGTAGCAAAGGTAGCAAAGGCACTCATGAGTATATTTGTAATTTCCGTTCCGACCTTGAGGCTGGATATGTGGCCTGCACTTTTGCAGTATTTTCGCCCGGGGCCTGATGGCCCAGCATGCTGGAGCTGGTTTGGGTTTGACCGAGTGATCCTCAGTCGGTCGGTCGGTCGGTCGGAATGAACCTTTGTTCCACAAACAACGTCTTGAACATCAGTTCGTTCAATCAAAGCTTCAGGGTCCCCACTGCCGTAAAAGGCCGCGTAATTGACTGTGCTCAGCATAGGCTTGCAGCAGGGTAGCCAGCTGGGTGGCTGGTTGTTGTCCTGACAATACAACTGACAATACTACCTGGGAGGCCAGGGCAAGGCTTGTTGCCTGCCCTCCCATGTTGGAGGCAGCCATTTAGCATGAGCCAGCCAGAGCGAGTTTTAGTATCAACTTGATCCTAACAGTTGGACACTGTGCGGACCGCCAAGCTATAAAGCATGGTATGTAACATTAGGAGCGTGTTGGCCAAACGGCCCATGCTCTAACTAGATGGGGACCAGGCGAGCAGACGAGGTTCACCAAGCTTGCGCATGGCATACCAGAGGGCCACAAGGGCTTGGTGCAGTACATCAGCATCATGCAGGGTTGCGTGAAACAGTTTATTGACGTAACTGGCAACCATGCATCCATTCCGGTGATTCAACATGCGTTGCAGAGCACTATCTGCTTCATCGCGTGCAGTATCAAACGTATCGTTGCTTGCAAATGATGTTGTGGTACTTAGCCCTTAGCTCAGAGTAGTGCGGGCATTCAAGTGCCACGTGCAATACATTATGCAGTGCTTGTGACCCAACAGCACATTGCGATGCACACTTTGGACGCACATCGCCTTTCCTTGGCACTTGTGACTGGATCAAGCGTCCATGGTGCATGTTGAGGTGTGTTTAACAACCCAGGCGGGATCATGGCGGGGTCTTGTGATGACGTGCTGGAAGGTGCATCCACAAGTGAGAATGTTTTCATGATGACGTGCTGGAAGGTGTATTGACAAGTGAGAATGTTTGCCCTCAGCGGGGGAACGCAATCCCACCCATGTCATGTATGCACTGGGGTAAGTGTAGTAGTTAGACCTGTTATTTTACACCGTCAGACAGTTTTGGACCGTAGTATTACTGCACCGTAAGACCGTAAACCGTAAACCGGCAGTAATTTACCGTCACTAAACCCCATGGGCTAAATAATAAATTACGGATTAATTATTGCGTAAAACCGTCGTAACCGTCACATCGGAATGCCGCCAAACGCGATGCGGCATGCGCCTCAAAACGCTTCCTAGGGCCTTGCAAGCCAAGTTTCTCCATACCTGACTCATTCTCAGCACTCAGCATGTCTCGAAGGGGGATTTCAAAGCGCACAAGGGCTAGCACTCGCTCTGCTGGGCCTCTATTTGCTACCCTAAAAGTGGCTGCGGCGCCCGCAGGCACAGCGCTGTCCGCATTTGTGGCTCAAACCAAACAGCTGAAGCTTATCCAGCCGAGCAATATAACTGCAGGACTGCCTTCCATCCCTCCACCACAAAAGGGCCCAGGCCGTGAGAAGCAGATGATGAACTGGCTCGCCGCCACTATGTGTCGCGTGTGTGACATGCAAGACAGTGATAGTTTCACGAACATAACCAGGTTCAGGGTATATGAAGTGTGCAGCTGCAACTGAAATTCGGCAACAGCAACTTCCAAGGTGTCTGAGGTCTGTGCGGTCAGATGCGACATCTATGAGGGAATCAGCGACGACGGTGCTGAAGACGACGGCGACTGGCACACTGCAGCTCAGCTGCAGGCTAAGATTACTGGTTACTTTGCTTTGCTGGCAGCTTGTTTGCTTCAAGTTTAAGGGGTCCCATCTGTGACAATTCCGTTGGTCTTGCCACCCTTAGCCCCAGCAGGCAAACACCAAACTTGTTCCAAAACCAAAGCGACGCGCAGGGCGCTGTTTCGGCCAGCGAAACAGAGAAAACGAGCGGAAAAGCGCGAAATCTTGAAGAATAGTTACGGTTTGACGGCGCTTTCGACGTCGGGCGGGACCGTAATTTCGCCGTCAACCGTAATTTGATTGTTTACGGTAAATGACGGTCTGTTTTGAGCCTGTGATATCTTACATGACGGTGTGACACCGTAACCGTAATTGACGTCAAAAGTCAGCTAACAGGTCTAGTAGTAGTGCAATCAAAGCTCAGAAGGTGTTGGACATGGCACTTCGGGTTTGAAGTGAGAGGCCGTGCAATTGTGCATCTCGCTTTTGGCCCATCATCATTTGGGCACAGAAACGCACGCACCCGGACCCTAACGGGCACCTGTGCACCCCTTCACACACGTCAAATTTGTACCTTGGCACTCGCCCTTAGCACCAATGCTAAGGGTGTTTAGCACCCCTGTGGAAACACACCCTCAGTGCCCCCAGCAAGTTGTCTGCTTGCGGTGTGACCCCCTTCACACACACGACAACCACACACTCACCCAGCCTCCTTCCTGCCCTGTAACATTCCTCCTCACCCCCACCCGCCGCATACCCATTACTCCCCCACCAGATTTGTTCCAACATATGTATGGATCCAACAGATCCGTGTGGTGATTCATCACTGCCTGTTGCGCACACTCACACTTGAAGCCATCGTGGGTCGGTCCAGCATGTGACTTACCGCATGTCCTCACATGCGTTGCGATGTGATTGTGTGTGTGCATGTGCAGTTGACGCGGAATTCAGTTTAGGCCACCGACGACGCAACCTGTTGAGTCAGAACCAAGACCTGCCGAAGTCCTTGGCAGACTGCCCGTTGGTGCAGGAGGTGCTCAACACAACTCGGGACCTGGGCCATTTTGTTAAGAATGCGCTCGCAGAGCCCATGAACAAGGTGTCAGCAGTCATGGACCATGTGCAGGATGTGTTCGATGGCGACATCAACTCCTTCCTGCAGGCGCGTATCTTCCAGACGTAATCACCTCAATAACACACGAAGTGTCTCCTGGGTGCAGATAGAACAAGCGTACAACAGGCGTGCACACACAATACCTAACAGTGTGATTGCAGACACATATACACACACATAAACGTTACAAGCTTCACATGCACACAGTTGCCAGCATGGCATTGCGGAAGGTTTACAGGACAGGCATCATGATGCACACACACGAATGCCATTTGCAAACACACAACAGCTGGATGAGTCCTTAAACATCCACCCTTTGCTGCATATGCACACGCACATTGCCACCCTGCCCTGTACCCCCGCTCCTGTCGTTCTGCAGGGTGCGACCCCTATCGTCAGGTTTATCAACTCCGCATTGGAGGCTATCAAGTCTATACCCGACTTCATTGTAAGCAAGCTGCATTTGAGCACGCAATCCATGCGATACACATGTGTGTGCTGCTTCAGCTGATAAATAATCGCTGGGGTGCCACAACTACCATGTATGTCGGTGCACGTTATGTTTTTGTTTGCACACATGGCCTGGAGCAAGCTACAGGCATTGGCCTGACTTCAGGTGGATTAGGGAGCCAATAGGGATGTGTGCGGTGGGAACCGAAGATAAGAGTCGTTGCCCTGATTGATTGCAAATCTTGGCTGTTCATCAGCTGCCATGGCTACGGTGCCCTTGATTGGTTTACAGCGGTATGTTGGCCTGAGGCTCACGAGCAGGTTTGATAAGCATTGAACACATGCCTAAATCCCATGGTGCACTACATCTTGTGCTCAAGTGGGCAGGGTGCATCATCGGTCATGAACGTGTCCAACTCCCAAACTCCCCCTGCGCACACACTAGCATGTTTGGCATATCAGTACATTACTGATGACCTGTGTGATTGGCTGGCAATGATGCGCTGAATGCGCTTAATGCCTTGTGATGCAGAACAAAGTTACCTTCTTTGTGGAATACCTTCCGGTGGACTGCTCGAAGATACCGTTCTGCGACTTGGATTTCCTCATCAATCCGGTGGGTGAGGCTGTTCGTGAGTGGCGGGGAACATTCGGTGGGCTTGACATGGAATGTTTGTGCACCATCATGGCTGCAGCGCTTGTTCGTCGTCTCTGGTCCTATTAGTAGTGCTGGCATGTATTGTGTGGTAGCCTTAGACCATGATCACCATCATCATCGTTCCCGTCCCTCAAAATGCAAGCACAGCCGTCATCATGCCTCCGTCAGCCCCTACTGCTCCCCTTCGTCCCTTTGCAGCAGCAGCTGCGGCAGCGGCACAAATGTGAGCCATAATGAGATGAATGGCCCATTAGCATCACCCCTATGCCGCATGCAGAGGGACCGTGACTGTCGCAACACCATCATGCCACATGTTGATATGTGTTGGTGTAGAGGGCAAGCGGCCAGCCGGATAAGCGGCATTCCATGCTGTGTTGCTGCAAGCACGTGCAGCACCTCGCTCATTCACCTTGATGGTCACACAATGACATGCATCTCCTAGGTCACTGTGTGGCTTTGACACCTTATGATGATTCCAGGTGCTCGAAGTGGGGCTCAGGATCGCCAAACAGTATCTGCCAGAGCTTCCGGACACCCTGGATGAGTTTGTTTCGTGGATCATTGAGAAGGTGCGGTGAAATGGTGATGCGTTGCCGTCCTGGATTGCTATTGCGTTCACGCTGGCCAGCTGCAATTGTTGTGATATGCTGTGGATGGTGTGATGTGGGCCTTGTGGGCGTGTTGCATGCGCATACACACCTGTCGATGACCAGCTATCAGGTTTCGCTAGTTTCATCACTGCTACTGCAGCATGTATCTTCACACACCAGCATGCAGAATCAACGGTAGCAACGAACAAGCAGATTCACCACTGGCGAGCGGCTGGCACAATGATACTGGAGTTTTAGTCCACTGCGTGCAGTCCATTGCTTGGGGTTGTGTTGTGTGCTTGTTGTTGTCACTGGTCCCCTCTGTTATGCTCCATTGTCGGACAGGTGGCCGAAAAGTTGAAGATCAACATCTGGGAGTTGGGGCTGCACATGCCAACTGACTGGTACGAGGGCCTTGTCCTGAACAACTTCATCGAGTCCTTCGACAAGCTCGGCAAGATCATGGCGTGCGGAGTCACGATTGTGAAGGGTGAGCTATGCACAATGCACCACCCAATGGCATCATCGAATTGAGGCAACATGGTGCTAGTGGAGCCAGCAGCCATGAATGCATCACTTATACTCCTCATCCTGCCACACAGCAAACTGCTGATGCTGATTCCGTGCGCACTTCAAGCGTTGGCCATGTCTGTAATAGTGCCTGCAGCTTTATGGCAAGCAGTCAACAAATGCTAATCAAAAGGTGGCATGATGTTGACAAGGGCACCACGCTGCTTGTTTGTGCCATCTATCATGGATGATGGATGGGCTAACAGGATGCGTTGCGCATGTGGCCCAGCAATGCAGTGTGTGCGGAAGAGGGTGATCCTTCACGTCAGCCCTGTTGCAAGTACATCAAGTATATCTTCTGCCACGATGGCCGCAAGCACAGATAGACTTTCCGCACTGAATAGTGTTTGATGACTAGCATTACCAGCACCAACAGCAGAAGAACATGGCTGTATGTGCACGCCACCGCGGCATGACAAACAAGAGGGCGGGAGGGCCCACCAACGTCCCCGCTCTCTCTCTCGCTCAGCAGATGTTGCAGGATCTGTCTGGTGCGACTGCTGTTGTTCGACCTTACTTCACTGACTTTATGTTCCTGCCTCCTTTGCAGGTTTTGATGACGCTGAAGTCCTGGCCGCGACGGGCCTGGATTGCCAAAACATCCTCCTGACTGCCACCGAGTTTCCCGTCGTGCCTGACCTGCCCCCGGTTTTCAAGTCGCCCCAGCAGCTTGCACAAGTCCGCCAAGCCTTCAACACAACAAACCTGCTGAACAAGGTCACCTCATGCCTGGTGTGTGTGGGGTGGCAGCAGTGTTTTGGGGTAGTCATGGCAGTCATGGGGTCGGGGATGAGTCGATGGGATTGCGCGCGATGGAGCTTGGCTGTTGCGCAGCTTCACTGGCCTGCTCAGGGTTTATTCATTGAATATGATCAGCGGGGCCAGGCAGGCAGCGTCTGGTTGCATTGAGCGCGCCAAGCCAGGTCTTTCAAGCACATGCGTGCTACCCATTAGACCACCCTTGTGTGTGCGGGCAGTTGTCCACATGTGAACAAAAGTGCAGAGCAGACACAATCAATGCCAAGATAACAGTGTGATATAGGAGCCTGCTTGAAATGATCTGCTGATTTCACTGGTCGTGCGTGGTGGTGTTTGAAACGAGGCTTCCCGTAAGATCTACCTTCTACCGACCAGAATTGTTGTTGCCGTACGTCTCCTGCCATGCCTGCACTGCTCGCAGACGTGCATCCAGCTCATTGTGGCGCAGGACGACAATGTCACCGAGGCGGACGTCAAGTACACAAACGTGGGCTACCTACGGAGCGAGCCCTGGTGGACGTGCCCAATTGGAACGCTCCCCGTGGCCACCACCGTCACCTATGTGAGCGAATGTTGCATGCCGTCCTGCCCTCGCCTGCCTTGCCACAGCTCAGCTCACCTCTCATGACGCGTGTGTGTGCATGCCTCGCCAACCGTATGCAGATTTGCGACCTCCTGGACTGCAGCAAGGACGTCACAGGCGACTATGTGAGCAAAAATGCGCCACTGTCCTGCCGTTCCCCATTTCGTGCAACATTCAAGTGCTTCCGGCCATGAAATGTCAACGCCACACATCCCCATCTGTCTATCTGTATGCACACATGCATGCCCGCACACAGACACACACTCAGACACCAGTGTCAACGCAAAAACTTCATTTGTTTAGTAGTCTGTTGTCCCCCCTCAATATTATAGGACAATGCTCTGCCGGAGTACATGTGGGTGATCACACACATCAAGCACGGCCCCTCAGTTGAATGCTGTACATACATGCATACATGCCGATGTGCTGCCTTAGCAGTCGATCGCTTTGTTTTCATCCCCAACCACACTCTCCCGCTGATGTCCTAACATGAAGATCGTGTGGCGTGTGCCCACTTCTGTTGCTGCTCCTTGATGCATGCAGCGCTTCCCTTGCGGGTTTGAGCTCAGCGAAGTCACCGACAAGCGCGAGTAAGCCCAAATAACTGGACCAGACCACCCAATCAATATGCTGTGTTGTGAGCTGCTGCAGTCGATGTTTGATTATGGCTCCACGCTGTTTGGTGGGTGAAAGCAACAGGTTTGTGCTGCTGTACTGCCGTTCTCGGTGTTACAACCCTCTGCAGCAACGGCGACGGAACATACTCTTGCCAGAAACAGGGCCAGCGCTTTGCGAGCAGCACAACAGACCCTGACAGCAAGGGCATGCGTGGCAATTGCTGTCCCAACGTAAGTGGACCACGCACAGCGTACAGACCTGATCCACCCGCCTCATCGCCGAGGGTGCTGTGAGCCCGCATGTGTTATTGCCCCTCACTGCCTCGCAGTCCATTTCATCATCCTGGCAGGCTGGTTCTGTCCGTATTGCGTGCGCCCCTTACCCCGTGCCGTTTGTGTCAGGCGGTGTAGGCTGTGTCAAAATCCATCGACGTTCTGCCTGTCGCAGGTCAACACCACGTTCATCGATTCTGATCCAAACTTCCCCACAATGCGCCTCATGGGAGAGTACATCTGCACTTCGTGAGTGCACGTGATACATGAACGGGTAATGTTGTGCGCGCAGCCTCTCGCGCAGTTGAGGCAGGATAATCAACTTGCAAGGAACAGGCGCGGGGGGGGGGGAGGGGGGGGATCAAAGGCGCACATGGAAGTGAAAGTTGAAGATTACAAGGGGCACACGGATGGAGGTATACGTACAGCATAGTGCGTGCCTTCATGAGGGAGCGAGGGTGGTGGTGATGGTGGTGATGCTGTCTGCATCCACAACACGGTTGTGCGCGGCTAGGCGCCCCGGTGGTGCAACCGATCGCATCGCATGGGTGAAGAGGTTGGTGTGAAATGGTGGACCTATCGTCCATGTCAAGCAGGCAAGCTCATCTGGACTAATGGGCTGAGGGAGCTCTTATGTGGGAGGGCTGGAGGTGCAAGGTGGTGAAGGGCTGAGATGTTCATTGAATCGCCCTCCTGCCGCCCTTCGAACAAGTCATGCAAGGGTTGGCTGCTGAAGGTGCACTTCACTTGGACTGGCCTCCTTGCCCTCTTTCACTTTTGTGCGTGGGTTTATTGGGTTGCGCAACACCTAACATTGTAAACATTTATACCCTGTTGTGCATGAATACATCCAAGCGTACTCCAATCATAACCTGTTTTTCCTTGTTGCCCCCACAACACCATGCAACATGACAGCAATGCGTCGGCCTTGGAGTTTCTCCCGGCAGTCATACAAAAGGAGGGGGTGACGTCAGCCGCCAGCGAGATCGGCCCTGACCCGCCCTCCGTCGCGTTCATCGACACGTACCGCCACAAGATCACCAAGCTGAACTTACTCCAGCTCAACCAGGCCAAGATTGACGCAAGTCAGTGGGTGGCCCTGCCTCAGTACCTTACTCCTGTGGTCCTGAGTGGGGGTCAGCCTCAACTGCTGTATTGCCCGCCCCTGGCTCACCTGCATGCCTGGATGTCATCAGCATCATGGTTTGCCGCAACATGCAAATGCGGCCAACGAGGCGTCATGGATGCGTGCATCACAACTCAGCTGTTTGCGCGTTGTCCGGCAAGGACACGCCCTAACTGGTTTGCCGTCAGGTTTCTCATGCGTTGTCTCATCGGCTGACACCAGCTACCACGTGCATAAGTAGTACATGTGGTGGAGATATACCATGCATGTGTGCATGTATGTATGGAGCTGAGGGGTGGGGGGGAGGGACTACAACTCGTAGTACGAGCACAACAACAACGCCCCGTACACGATGCCTTGCACTCCCCAGACCTCCCGTACAAGCAGCTGGAGCCATGCCAGCCCGGCACCGTCATTAAGATCGACTACCTGGCCAGCCCTGAGCCCTGCCTTGTCAGCAGCTGGCGCACAGCCAGCCGCGCAAGGCAGGACTTTTGCGCGTTCCTACTGACCAACCAGCGGCCTGGAACCAAGACCGATTCCACCCGGTGCGTATATGCATGTATACGTACGTGCATGTGTTTACAATTAGCTGCAGTATGGTACAGGAAACAGCCTGCAAGCTATCACTGCAGTGTATGTACGTTTGCACACCCTTGGCTGCGTGCCTCATTTGCTGCAAACGTTCAAATACTGAAATACGCCATGGACGTTGCACGAATGACTGAAAGTAAGGACAACATCTCAGTGTGGGTGACAGCCCAGCTGGAAACCTTTGCATCGACCATTCTGGGAACGCGGAAACGCCGCCTGGGCACCGCGAGAACATCGCGAGCACACTGCAAATGCAAAAGCACCGCAAGAGCACCGCCGAGCTAGCGGTGCGCTGCGGTGCTGCAGTAGTGGGTTGCCACTTGCCAGGGTGGAATTTTGCAGTCTGATCATGATCCAGCTGGCGAATTTATACGTGTGCATGTACATCAGCATCCATCCGTTGTCCATCCGTCTTCCTTTCACCGTGCCCCTCTCTTCACCTCCCTCCCCACCATGTTTTGAGTCGCATCATGCTGGCACATAGGTGCTCCCTGCATCGTACTTCCACCGCGACACGCGGGGCCCCTTGGCATGCATGACTGGCTGGCTGCCCATGCTCCATCAGGCAACTTAATAGCGTTTTGTATGTGAGCTCAGTATCAGCGCTGCCGGCACGCACGTCTGCATGACGCTCATGCCTTGCAGTCCAGCTACTCCAGTGCGGCTTGTGTGGCTGCCTAAGGACTTGGTCCCCCGCTGTCCATGCATTGTCCAGGTCTGCAGCAAGTCGTGGAGCATTGGCGCCTGTGTCCTCCATGCTTCATCTCTAATGAGGCATCGGTGCTTTACCGTGCTGATATGCTCCATATGCAAGCAGGTACACATGCTATCCGGAATCTAAGGACCGCTGGGCCCTTGACCCGCCCACTGCTGACGACTGGGACGACCTGACAAAGCTATACGGCTCCAGGGGCCTGTGTTCATTCTACAAACTCAGGGGTGACTCCGGCCTCTTAGCACCCATTGCGGTGAGCGACAGACAGACAGATGAAATGTGGCGGAAGCGAGCGAGCACGCCAAGATGGGTTGGGCGTGCTTGACCATCTCTGTGACCACGCATGGGCTGGGCATCGTGTGAACGTGCTGCTGGTGCTGATGAATATTACTAGTTTCTGTGCGTTCGTTAGAGCCATCACAAGCACGAACACCAACACTACCAACACACCAACAGCAGCAGTGGTAGCAGTGACCAGAGCCTCCGCATGCACCATTCACATATACCAACCATGCAACCGGTGTGTTCATCATGTGGCGCACCCGATGAACTCCAACGTCATGTATGTGTCCTAAATGCTGCCTTTGCTGCACTGCGATGCGTGCCATGGTTGCGCAGCAACGATGCAGTGCAGGTACCAGCATTGGGAGTCTTCAGTACGACTTCTCTGGCACGTTCAGGACTTGCAACATTAGGGTGAGTCATCACATGAGAGACCACCGCATCCAATGCAACCATTACCATGAGTGTGCGGAGGGACGCCCGCACATTCATCTGTCAAGCACAATGCACTTGAGTGTTGCTTGCCTTGGGTGCACACACAAACGCACACAGGTGTATGGCGTATCTTCCCAGTGAGCAGTGACAGTGGTGGTGGTGGTAGTGGTGGCGTCGGTGGGGATATGTCTTGCAGCATCCTGCATAGCCCGCATGGCATGCCTGCACTTGTGTCAGTATGGCGAAGTCACACAACTCCCTTCCACAATGAAGAGGGTCAAGTTGCGCCTTGTTAACATTATGGCTGAATGCTCGGCCACTGTGCCCTATCTGTTCCTGCAACATGTGTGTATGTGTGTGCGGCCTTATGGCTGGGCAGTTTACGCTCAACGGCGGCTCAACGCGGGGCGCCCAGGCGACCATCCACCCCTCTGCGTTCGCATCAGCACATGATCAATTCGGCGTCGACTCCTTAGCGTTCCAGTTTTTGCCGCATGTCTTGGCCGGTGCTGCAAAAGACAAAGGGGAGAACATTGCTTTGGGCCTTTGCATGGATGGAAGGGTCTGCGTCGAGTCCCAGCAGGATGTGAAGCCAGTGCAGGTCGCGTTCGCGGAGCAGAACACTGACAAGACCTGGGCGGATGTGAGTTAACCAGGTTATGATGCAAGGGCGCAGTGGCGGTGGTTTGTGATGGTTCGCACTTCAGACAGCTTTGCCACCACATCTGCAGACTGCCGCACAACATGTTGCACGGCGTGTTGCATGCACAACAATGTTGAACAACACACGCATGCATGGTAGAGCATTTGGCAATGCATGGATGTGCGCAAGCGCTAACAGCATTTCCACACGAACCTTTGGACATTGTGGTGAGCGTGCAACAAGCATGCATGCGGCAACCTCACTCATCCTTACCATCACAAAGTATTTATGGTGTCGTGTCGCATACAAGCTCCTGACTGACTGACTGACTGACATGCTGACTTATTGACTGACTGACTGGCTGGCTTACCGACAGGTCACCAAGACCGAGATCAACTGCTTCGGAGATTCCTCATGGTGTGTGCGCCTGTAGCATGTTGAGCATTGAAGGCTGTGGTGCCATCACCGACTTAAATGATGGGTGTGGATGGGTCAGGGCAGCACCTTTTCCCTCCTTGGACATCCCTTTGACCTCCATTAGATGACAGGATTGCACGCGTAGTGTGCATCTGCTTCGCCAGGCAATCTGAATGTGCATGTTGACCAAAGAAGGCTTTGTCGATTGTGCAGTCACGCAGGCGCCACTGCGGACAGCAGCTTTTTGCGGCGTTAGTCATCAGTAATGTGCTTTGTTTGCGCTGGGCGTGCATGCGTAGGTCGCTCTTGACCACATACGTGAACAACTTCACTCCCTACACGTCCGAGTCAAGGACTTGTGGTGACTACCGGCAATCGCTCTGCGATGCCAGCGTGAACTCCAAGAAAACGGGAGGGACCCGTAAGTGTGTGTGGGGGGGGGGGTAG
>BDDA01001529.1:0-17641 GCA_001662385.1 Chlamydomonas asymmetrica | reverse complement strand
CTCAACCCCCCTCACCACCCCCAGAGCCCCCATCCCCGCCTCCGAGGGTGAGCAAGTGCACCAAATGGGGGACCCCACCGTGTGGGCCTGCCTGTACCCACAACCAACCTGCACTGGCAGGGCGCAGTTTATTAGAGTGTTTGTAATGCAAACAACATGCCTGAGTATGGGACGGGCAGCAGGTTCGTGTACGAGCCCGCAGCGTTTGCATGTTAAAAAAGTTGTACAGTGTGCTGTGAAGTAAGTATGTACGGCAAATGTGTTGGGCCAGCGTCGTCGCAGTTGGCCTTTGTATATAGGATTTAGAGGCCGTATTCACACGCTGCCCCGCTGCCTGGCATTTCCACCCTGGCAGCAGCTGTGACACGGATGCTCAGCAGGGCCTAGGCAACACCCTTGCCCGACCCGATCTTCGGGAGATGGGTTGTCTCCGGAACCTTGCAAGCTTGGCGTCCTGTTCTGACGTCATTGTTTTGTGCGTGTGCACCGCTCCTGGCCTATCGCCTGTTGCGCTGCCCCATGCAGGCTCCATACATGCCACGCAGGCCCAACCCACCCCCCAGGCCCCCGCGCCCTCCGCCCCGCCCCCCTTCACCCCCGGGCATGGTGCCCTTCAGCCCGCCACCTCCGCCTCCACCCCCTCCGCCTCCGCCTGACTACCCCAACCGCCCGCCATCGCCACCCTCGCCACCCCACCCGCCAAGCCCCAGCCCGCCTCACCCTCCACCCTCGCCCCCCACGCCGCCCTCACCGCCGCCGCACCCGCCTTCTCCTCCAAAGCCTCCTCAGCCGCCCAGCCCATCACCGAGCCCACCAAGCCCGCCATCGCCAAGTCCCAGCCCACCATTGCCGCCCTCGCCACCGAGCCCACCATCCCCTTCTCCCAGCCCACCACAACCGCCCCCGCCGCCGCGCCCGCCACCACCAACTCCCCCGGCTGGCTTGGCGGGCACAGACGTCTTCATTATCGAGTTCAACACCACGACTCCGGTGACCAACGTGTCCAGTTTGCCGGAGGTACCAGGTGTCGTGTGGGAGGTGGAATACAACTACTTAACAGCGACCGCAAAGTTCCAAGGCGACTCGCCGTACGCCTCGTGCGATGCTACAGGCGCACTGCTGGACACGCTGTCGGGCTCGCTGGCGGTCTCGCGGGACAGCGTCTCCTCAGAATGTACCGCAGACGGCAACCAGCAGCCGGCGGGGCGCCGCCTGCAGGGCCAGCACCCCGGCGGGCAGGTCCCGCACCCGGAAGGCACCGACGCAGCTGCTGCCGCGGCGGCAGCGGCTGCAGGGTTCCGGCACTCACGCGCCCTGCAGGCCCACCAGATTCGCGGCGGCCTGCCCAACACGGCCGTACGCTATAACGACGCAGGAGCTGGTGGCAGTGTAGGTGCTTCTTCGGGTGGCGGTGATGGAGGGATCAACGGGGCTGCAGGCAGCGATGGGAATGGAGGCGCTGGCGGCCTCGGCAGCGGCGGGGTGTTGGACTGGCAGGGCGCAGACTTCCTGGATGACTCATTGTTTGTGTGGCAGCATGAGCTGGCGCAGGAGCGCCGGCTAGCGGCTGCGCGGCAGCTGGCGCAGGTGCCTTGCGACTTCTCAGTCACTCAGAAGATGACGTTCAAGCTGCCTCCCACTCAGGACGTGGAGGTGTTCAGGTGGGCGGTACGGCTTCTGCCCTGCCCTGACCCGGTGGTGCTTCGCGCCACTCGCAATGAAAGAGTGGTGTCGCCTGCAGGACTGCACACCCACGCGCTGGCAGCGCAGCAGGCGTGTCCATGCTTCCTCTTCTCTCTGTAATTGTGACATCGCTCCAACATGGCACAAACTGGCAGATCGAGAGCGTAATGCTTGTGTGCATTGGGCCTGGTGAGCCCACTCATTCCAGCAGTGCAGATGCTTGCTCAAACACCTGGCCACTCTGCCGTCGTGACTGCTTGCATGCATGGGCACCTGGAGCTCAATGCCTGTGACCTGTGTGTTCTTCCTGCAGGGCCGCTGTGCACAAGGCGCTGTCCGATGGCGGCATCCAGGGCGTGTGCCCCCTAGGCCTCCTCTCCGGCCCATGGGCCGCTACAGGAGGGGTGGTGCGCGCCATCGCTGCTGCCACGTCAGCCGACTGCGGGTAAGTGCAAGCCTGGTCTGGAGCCTGGCCTAGTTCCATGCTCGCCACGCAGGCGAGCTGTTACAGATGGTGTCTTTGGGTGCTGCTTCATGCTTGATGCACTACTTAACCTACCGCACACAAATGAGCTTCCCAGTGAATGGGTATCAATAATCACGGTCGCTGTCCTGATGCATGTGTTTGCCTACTGCCTGCCTGGGCGGTTCCATGCGTGTGACAATCCTGCAGGCCCCTGGCGAGCTCGGTGTCGTCTGCGCTGACAGCGGCGAACGTTGCCACCACCACGCCGGTCACCACTGAGATGTGCACGCGTGGAGTGTACTATGGACAGCTGCCGCCTGATACGCCGGCCGCAGCTGGCGGCGGTGGCGGAGGTGAGCAGCAAAGGAACCCCAGCAGGCAGACAGAGGCCCCTGACGTGGTCAGGGGCGCGTGGACGCCTGACACCAACAGGGCGTTTGAAGTGAAATGAATCATGTGCAATGCAGCGGAAGTACCAGTTGCGTTTTGTTAGACAGTGGGGGCAACTGCGAGGTGGTCTGCAGGTCGACATTTGTTGTATGTCAGTATGTGCCATCGATGTGCCTGTGCATTACCGTGCCTGGCTGGCTACAGGTAATGACTTCCCTTACTGGATCATCGGTGTGATTGCCGGGGCGCTGCTGGCGCTTGCCGCTCTGGCAGCGCTGATGTGGAAGCGCAAGCGGCTGGTGCGCGCACCAGCAGCTGCCGGGGGCGCCAAGGCAGCCGCAGCACCTGCAGCAGCAGGCTCAGCCTTTGCAGTGGACGGCGGGGTAGCCGGCGGCGGCGCTGGCGGCGGCACAGTGAACGCGAGCGCTATCTCTCTCAACACACCGCCTGATGCGACGGACGGCTTGGGCGCTGGGGCGGCCGCGGCGGCGGCGGGCGGTGCTGGCAAGCGGGCGCTGCCGCCCATGAAACCGAAGGCGGAAGGGGCAGCGGCGGCGGCGGCGGCAGCGGGCGGTGCTGCTCCCAGCGCGGAGGATATCGAGACTGAAGCGCTCCCAGGGTCGCCTGCAGCAGCGGGAGCAGCGGGTGGCCTAGCAGGTATGCCCGCAGAGAGGCCATCTATGCTGATCATGTGTCCCTCTGTATAGCTGTAGCTGTCCTCCATCTCAGACCTGAGCGATCACGTGTGCATGCTCCAGGCCGCAGAATCTGCCCATGCGTCGCTTGGCACCCTTGCGTTGACAAGGGGGTCCTGTGTGTGTGTGAGGATTGTACATTTTGTGCCGCAGATTCACTCTTGCTGCATAGGTCTCAAAGCGTCATGTACGCTTCATGCAATGGTTGTACACCCTGATGTATCATGTTGCAGGGCTGCCACCCCTGGACGTGGTTGGTGCGGGCCCGGGCGCAGGCGGCGGCATCACCAGCCCCAGCGGGGCAAGCATACCCGACCTCAGCGCACTCAGCCCGGGCGCGCTCGGCGCAGCAG
Organism: Chlamydomonas asymmetrica; assembly: GCA_001662385.1. Taxonomy (NCBI): domain Eukaryota; kingdom Viridiplantae; phylum Chlorophyta; class Chlorophyceae; order Chlamydomonadales; family Chlamydomonadaceae; genus Chlamydomonas; species Chlamydomonas asymmetrica. The sequence continues at coordinate 14,054 of BDDA01001529.1, read as the reverse complement.
CGGTTGCCGGCGGCATCGTGGGTGCCGCAGCCGCAAAGCCCAAGCTGCCTCCCCTGCTGCGTAAGCCGATGGCCAGCCTCCCCCCGCTGGACTCCGCACCAGGATCACCAGCCGCGTCGATCGCGGGCAGTGGCCCGTCCCTACTGCGGCCCAAGCTGCCGCCAATTGCACCCAAAGGGGGATCGGCAGGCCCCGGATCAGCAGGGGGATCGCCGTTCGCAGAGCATGCGGATCTGCAAGCGGAGATGTTGGGCCCCGGGCCAGGCGCCGCAGCAGCAGCAGCAGCAGCAGCAGTGGCTGCAGGCAGCGCGGCGGGCGGACCCACCAGCCCTATGCCGGGCATCCTGCAGTCGGCATCCATCCAGCGACTGGAGGTGGGGCGGTTGGCAGGGGCGAGGGGTCGCATGGCTGGGCATTAATCGAATGTGGGGAGTGTGCATTAACAGAGAGCAGCGGCGTGGACGTTCTGCCTGTTGCAGTGACGCGCCCTCCCTTGGTGTATAGCACCCCTGGCTGAGCGGGGCATTGCTGCCCAATTTGTGACATGCCTACTGCTGCCATTGCCGCAACTGCGGCCCTGCCTGTATTTGATGCGCAGGAGCAAGCGCTGCAGGCTGCGCTGGCGGACGTGCGTGCTGCAGGCGGGCTGCCGTCCTTGCAGGAAGCTGAGGGCCTGGGGGCAGCAGCAGCAGGCGCGGGAGGGGCGGGCATCCTCGCAGGCGCCGCTGCGGGCGCTGCCGCTGCTGCTCCTCCTCCCCCTCCTCCTCCTCCGAGCATGTTCGCACGCATGTTCGGGCGTGGTGGCGGAGGTGCTGGCTCTCAGGTGTGCATGCCAGCCGGGCGGGTCCGGCGTTTGCAGACCTGCGCTGCTTTCTTCCACCATGCATGTCAAGTTGTCAATGCAATGGTCAAGGATTTGTGATTTGGCAGTACCGTGTTGTGCTGTGGCATCCTTTTACGAGCATGCCTGTGCCTGGGGGTGACCAACAGGCTTGACTGCCTCCTGCAGGTAGTATTGTGTTGATGTAAGAGGTGCGGTTTGTACCATGCACACTGCGCGCAGGTGTCGCAACTAAGTCCGGGTGAAGTGGGCGACGGTGCAGGCGTCGCTGCCGCCGCCGCTGCGCCGCCACCCAAGCCAAAGGGATTCTTTGGAGGTGCGCACATGCTGGCACGTTGGCGTACGTATCTCAGGCAGCACCTGTTGACGCTAGTGTAGGTCGAGGCTGGGCTTGTCAGGAAATGCATGATCAGCCGTCAATGCGCGCAGCGCCACATTTAGGCACCTTTGAAGGGGTTTTGAATGCTGGCTGGTGCCGACAACGTAGCCACCTGTGCTGCTGTTGCTCCTGCCTTACCCTTGGCATCTGTCCTGATACCCTTTGTTATCTGTTCGGGCTGGGCACCTCTTAATGCCAATGCTTGTACACAACTGCACAACCAATGCGCAGGTCTGTTCAGCAAGGCGCCTCCTCCTCAGCCCCCACCACCGCCTGCACCTCCAGCAGCAGCAGCGGCAGCAGCGGCGCCCGACACCTGGGCACAGGCGGCTCCTGGTGCAGCTGCTGGCGGCGTTCGTGCTGCGCCCTCCATTCCGCCCCTGGACGACGTGGATGAGTTGGGCATGGTAGCAGCAGGCGGTGCAGCTGCCGGACCTGCCATGCGCAACGGCCGGACGTTCCCTGGCCAGGGTGGGTGGACCCATGGTGGACAGGACCCACTACCTTTGATGCAGGCGGTACTGGCACATCAATGCATGCTGTCATTCCAAACCATACTAACACAGGAGAAACCTGTCCCCTAGTGTGAAAAGGCCCTAACACAGGAGAAACTTGTCCTGTCGACGTGCTGCTGATGGTAAACATCAAAATGAGATACAGGCCACGCATGAGCTATATCGCTGACCGTGCAGATCAATCAGTGGCAATGCTAATGAATTGTGTCTTTCCCGTGCGGCTGCTGCAGGCCTTACGTCAGGTGGGGACATGGAAGATCTGACAGCAGCCGCTGCAGGTGCAGGTGCGGCGGGCGGCGCGCAGCACAACGGCATCACCTTCCCCCCCGGCGGCCCGGCGGCCGCATCAGACATACCCATCGATGCACTCGGGGCGGCGGCGGCGGCAGGCGCTGCTGCAGCGGCCGGCGCAGCCGGAGCTCGAATGTGGAAGAATGGCGCTGGTGGTCCAGGGGGGGACCTGGAGGGTGCTGGCATGGGCGCAGCAGGCGACCTGGAGGGCGGCGCTGCGGGCGCAGGGACAGTTGCACGCGTGTGGAAGCAAGGCGGCGGCGTTGGTGCAGAGGTGCGCACGGTCCCTCGCAAGTGTGATTGCTGCAGTGCCTCACGTGTGGACGCCTCCCACACCACAGAGGCCATGCGTGAAACCCAATTCCGGGCCTGCGTGTGGGCATACATGGCTGCAGCAACATCGTTAGCATGTATGGTAAGGGTGGAGGGTGATGCAATACCTAAATGTGGGAATGTCTGTGTGACTGTGTCTATGGCCCTAAAGCAGCTATAGCATGTGTCTAGGTTGGTGAAGCCATTCTGGGCCCATCTGGTGGGACAGCAAGGGCCATCCAGCAGACATGCTACGGATGTAAAATAACCTAAACCCGTGTGCAGTACTCACGCGCTCCCCCCTCTCCTGGCTTGCACCTGCTCGCACACAGGGAGGCGAGCAGGCGAGCTTATCGCCGCTGGGCAAGTTACCCCCACTGGCGCCCTTTGGGCGCGGCATCCACCCAGGCGGCATGCCGCCGTCGCTGTCCTCCATGCCGGATGTCGACCCCATGGCGCCTCCCCCACCTCCTCCACCCACCAAGCACGTAAGTGCTTCCTGCCTTCATGGGCAGCAGCGCTGGTTGGTTGGTTTGCACAGTGCAGTGAATGCTTGGGTTCTGGGCAGCTTGTCTCCACATCTGGAAGTAGAGTCACAAACTGGAGCCAAAAACACACTCGCCTTTCATGTTGCAACATGGGTGTTTTGGCTGGTCCAATGCATGCTTTGGCTCACGTGCTTTGGCCCTGCTGGTTCACCCTTCTGGCTGCCCTACCTCGCAGCTCGCGGACTTGCCTGCACTGGGCCGACCGCCCGCATTTGGCGGCGTTAGCGGAGGCGCCTTTGACGCGGACGCGTTGGCGGCAGCAGGCGCCGTCGCAGGCGCGGCAGGCGCAGCCGCCGCGGCGCGACCATGGAAGCATGGCGCAGGCGGCCCAGGCAGCGGCTTCGATCCTGATGCGCTGGCGGCCGCTGGCGCTGGCGGTGCAGCAGCTGGCGGCGCAGCAGCCGCACGAGCATGGAAGCATGGCGGGCCCGGTGGCGGCGGCGACCTGGCTGCTGAGTCACTGGCAGGAGCTGGCGCAGCGGGCGCAGCAGGCACCGCCGCCAAGGCGCGCAGCTGGAAGCACGGCCTGCTGGGCGCTGGCGGCGGCGACTTTGACGCAGCCGGGCTCGCCGCCGGCGCGGCGGCGGGCGGTGCAGCTGGCGCCGCAGCACAAAAGGCGCGCCAGTGGAAGCATGGCGGCGACGGCATGAGCGGGGACCTGGAGCAGGAGCGTTCCGGCTCTGTGGCGGGCGGCGCTGGCCCCGGGCTGCCGCCCAATTTGCGCGGCTTCAACCGTCCCGGCGACGGCGCTGCAGCAGACCTCGAAGCGGAACCCATGCCTGAGCCATCCACTGCAGCTGCCGCAGCTGCGGCCGCAGGCATGGCGTCCAACCTGCGGGGTTTCAACCGCCCGGGTGGCGGCGAGGGAGGCGGCATGGCGCCGGATCCCCCGCCGCCAGCGGCGGCGCCTGCTGCCGGCCGCCCGGCGTCCGGCATGCCCGCGAACCTGCGTGGTTTCAATCGGCCGGGTGAGGGGTTGGGAGGCGGCATGGCAGACGAAGCAGCCGCGGCCGCAGCAGCGGCGGCAGCAGCCGGCGCGGCGGCAGCGATACCGCCCAATGTGCGTCAGTTCCAGCGGCCCATCAGCGCGGCGCAGCAGGGAGGCTTTGACCCGGAGGCCGCTGCCGCGGCGGCGGCGGCTGGCGGCGTGGCGGCGGCGGCAGCGGCGGCCCAACCCAGCGCTGCGCGGCAGATGCGCTATGGCAATGATAACCTCCCGGTACGGCTGTTGCAACATGTTCAGATTTGCACTTGGGTGCAGGCACCTTCGCACTTTACAGCAACTCTCAGTGTAGTGGGTGAGTGCACTGTATGTGCGAGGGCCAGCTTCCGCTGGGCTCGTATTCGCCGCTGGAATGCCACTCACTCACTCTGTGTGAAGCCACCTGGCCACCAGCGTGGCGCAACTGGTGCATGCTCCTCAATACTCAACACCGGGTCAGGCCCTGATGAGCCCACCGTGCATTGCCACCTTGCAGCACGTTGCAGCATGGTGTGCGCAGCGTTGCGAGGGTCGGTGTCCTCCACAGCCAGCATGACCAGCACATTGCAGCATGGTGTGCGCAGCGTTGTGAAAATGGGTGTCCTCCACAGCAGCATGACCTGTATGCCTCCTCCCAGCCCTGCCTGGCCTTCCTGTGAGTATGAGCGTATGCCCGGCTCACCGCTGCAGGCTGAGGGCGTGCTTGACGAGGAGGCCGCGGCGGCGGGCGCAAACGACGCTGTGGCGGCGCGGGCCGCGGCTGAGGCGCGGCGCATGCGCCAGATGCGCCGTGCGGACGGCGAGACGGGGGGCGACGCTGCGGATTTGGAGGCGGAGGCAGCGTGAGTAGTGGCGCAGTGTGCATCCTTGTTGCTGTGTGTTATGGAGTTGTGCTGCGAGCAATCAATAGCGTTTGAGCCAAACAACGCTCCTGCGAAGGCCATGAGCAAGGCAGGACCGTGTCAACTGTCAAGGGAGTACCGCATCGTGCAGAGAATCCCAGAGCCCATCGGCTGGGTCGATCAGAGTGGCTTGGCTGGTGGCATGAGTAGTGCTCACCTGCTTGCCCATGTGGGGGTAACGAGGTCAGGGGTTGGTGCTGTTGCGTTAAGCGCTATCCAACCCCATGCCACTGCCGCGTTCTTCCCATGCAGCTTCAGCTGCAATCACCCCACAATACGGTTGCGCAAAGCCGCAAACACACACGCGTGGCATGCACGATTGCACATGCATGCCCTGCTGTACGATACCTGCGCACACCCGGTCGGCGACACGCTCGTTCCACTCTGTTTCCCCACGTTTCCCTCCCCACGTTTCCCTCCCCCATACTGTGCTGCGCACACCCTGTCGCACGTTTTCCAACGCTTCCCTCCTGCCTGTCTGCTCCCCTCAGGCCCACCAACCCCGAGGAGCCTCCTCCGCCCGCCAACGCGTCTGAGGAGGAGGTGCGCGCGTACGAGATGCGCAAGGCGGCGCGCGAGTACGGCGGCACCGCCGGCAACGTGGAGGAGCAGATCCAGCTGGAGCGCGAGATGCGGCGCAAGGCGCTCATCGACAAGCAGCGCGCCGCATGGATGTCGTTCAAATAGGCTGGTTAGGTTGTGTGAACGACCATGCAACCACCCATCCATCCATTCGTACACGCCTGGAGCAGGTGTTCACCTAGGCGGCGTACGCATACGGTCCTATCCCCAGAAGATAAGGCCAGAAGCTTGCTTGCTGTGTCGTTGTGGGCATGTGCAATCAGCATGTGCGTGCGGGACGTAAACACTTGAATGCTTGGGTGCCGCGTGGGCGGGTGCGGGCCGTCAGGATGCAGCCACAACATAATGATGCATTTCACCCTTGAAGCAGGGCGGCATGCATGAAACGGCTTGGTGGCTGTGCTGATGGATTGCAATGTGAGAATGGACAATCGTGTTAGTCGCGCTGCGGACCACGGGCTGTCCCTGCAGCGACCCTGGCCGCTGGCGGGCACTGAAGGAGGCGTCCGAGCATGCGCTTGTGCATACGGTGCGCATGTACCAACATATGGATCATGTACAAGCCAAGGACATTGGCTTGCTGCATCGCCCCCAACTGCGAACGCTTGTCCACACTGTGGCATTTTTTAGCAGCTTGTGTATAGAAGCTTCACAGTGCAACTGATACCGACTTTCCAATCATCCCACGTCACCTGATACCGACCATATATCACCCCATGTCATGCATGCGCCTGCGTTCGCCTTTGACCTTCACCACCCCCGTACTGCCCTTGCAGAACACCTGCGCGCCATTGATTGAGCGTTGTGCGGTGGCCCATGGTGCAGTGCAAGCAGGTCATGAGCATCCTTTGTGTCATGTACTGACGACTCCCTGCCGTATGCGCCACCATTAGGAATTGGGAAAATGCTGTACCATTTGAGTTACTGAGCGCTGACGCAGCGCGAGCCCCCATCGCTTGCACCAAACTGCCTGTGGCGCATTGCACTGTTGACAGCGATAGCGACGCGACGCTGTCACTGGGCGGTAGCGCATTGCCTCCTCCCTAATGTGTTAGTACGTGGCAAGATGCCATTTGGATAAACGTCCTGCTGTGGCGGCTGAGCCAGGAGCACATACCTATTCGCCAATGCGGCTGCGTTGGAGCGCGCGTTTGCCCCCGCTCTACGGGTGCGTCCGAGGTTGGTCCGGCCGGCCTTAACAACAGCGTGCTTGATGCGTCTGGCTTTCGTGGGCATTTAATCATCGCGTGCTTATGATGACCCTTGCTTTCATCATGCATAGACGAGCAAGCCTGGCGCCCTTGCAGGGCGCTGCACCTTCATGAAACGGCTCAGACCGTTACTTTCGCTTCATTCATATGCCCGGTGGCAGCCGCCTGAATCGCTGATGTCGCTGTACCTACTCTGTACCTTCAGCATGTCGGTATGCTTCCGCTTTAGCCCACATTCATTTGATTTGCAAGACGTTTCCTGAGTTGACCCTAACTACCGGTAATGTGTGTTTGGACTTCTGAAGTTTCAAGCGTGGACGCCCCTGCCCTCAACCACTGTTGCTAACCTCATGCACACCATGAAGACACATACGCGTACAGCACACACCGGCACTGCACTGGCAGCGCTCCCTTTTCGCCCTTGCTCAGCTGCTGGCAAGTGGGCTCATGACAGCGCTGTGGCCGTGCCGCGAGCTGCTGCGGTCGGCGCGGGCTGTTGCGTCAGGGTTATCTAATCGTCTCCCCATCCTCTCACTACCCACCACCACCCCAATCCGGCTTTTCCCGTATGCAACACGTGGGATGTATCAAATAACGGGTTGTGCTCTCTGTATGCCGTTCCTTCCACTCGTGCGCGCCTGGTGTGAAATGCGCAGGCCCTGCTGCAGCATTCGCACACTTTACACCAGTACACCACTGACGGTCCCTCCCGGTTGTCGTGTTAAACTCTGTGCCAAACCCATTGCTTTGAGCTGTCGTGAACAGCAACAGAGCCCGAGCGGGGCTTGGCGTGTGTTGCGCCCGCAAGCATAATCACTGATGCTCGCACTACAGAGGGAGGTTATGTTATGTTACATCAGGAGCGTGTCGGCCAAACGGCCCATGCTCCCACCAGATGGGGACCAGCAGAAGAGGTTCACCAAGCTATGCACGCGGCATGCTAGGGGCCCACAAGGGCTAAGCGTAGCACAGCAGCAGAGGGTGGTTGCCACCTGGGTGTACCTGAGGAGTGAGGACGGCCGTCTTGCCTCAGCACACCATGCGATGGCCATCATCACAGGATTGTACACGCACAGCACAACTTGACAATACGGTTGCAAGGGCGGGGCACATGCAAGGGCTCATCATGCTGCCTGCGTATCCAAACGTGCTGGCGCGAGTGTTACCCTAGCTCAGGTTCCAGGATGGTGCAGCAGGACCACACTCGGCAACAGGCAGGGGCGGGAGGGACGCGCATAAGCCGGGAGTGGGATGCTGATGCCACCAAGTAGCAACACAAGGCAGCGAGGCGACACAACGAGCATTTGGAGGCCACGTCACCGGCGCTGTGTACACGGGCTTGTCCCTCCACATACATCGACCTCGTGCGCAGCAGTGGCTCGTGTAATTATGTTGGTGTCAGCTACCGGAAATGACTAGAAGAGTGTTCAGGCACTTGTGTGTGACCAGGCCAGGTTCGATGCACTGCCTGTAGCGCGTATGCGGCAAGAGTTTCGTTACAGAATAAGCAAGCTAAGCAAACATCCGGCAATGAATGCATTGTCAAAAAGCCTAGTCTTGATCGGGCACGGCAGCGGCCTCGCCTGCCTGCCAGGTGCGGAAGCACGTGCACGATTTAAACAGCACACCATCTGCTGGCAAGGAATGTTGAGAAGTCCTGCATGCGTATGGTAACCCCCTATATGAGGCTGGGCAGGTGCAGAACACTCACAGGCGCGCACGCGTGTGCACGCGCGAAAGCAACGTATGAGTCGTGCACGACCGCAATCGAATGGCATTCGCGCGTAACGCCAGGCAGGTTTCGTTGAGGTGTCACCACCATGAGCAGGTTCCAGGTGAGGGCCACTTCGTCCCCAAAATCCTGCTCCGGTAAAAGCGCATGCCTTGACAGCCTGCTGCACACATGCTGATGGGTCGATGACAGATGTCCGTTTTGAGGAGAACACAACTGACAGGGAAGCGTTGTGGTGGAATCAAATGTACCAGCTCATACCGGCAATGGCATAAACCTACACATGCCTAGCGCTGCAGACATGGTCATGCAAATCTTCCTGCGCTACAGTGCTGCATCATTCTGCCGGTTTGTTTACTACGCCTCTATCCAGTGCTGAACGTCCAATTATCCGCTGTGTGTGTGAATTGTCCCTGCTGTCGACCCGCACCTAGTGACCACCTGCGTGTTCACCCTGTGCTCTGGGGGACAGCAGTGCTAGATTCTGGGGCTTGCGCTTGTAGGCTTGCGCCCAGGGCAGCAGACGGGGGTCGTAGCGGTGGTTGATGCACTTGGGGTCGTCGTCCTGCACAGCACAGCACAGCACAGCACCGTATTGCACATGCAACAGCGCAGCACAAACATGCATTTTCCAGATTTAAGACAGCAGCTGCACGGGCGCATGGGCACAGGTTTTGGCTCAAAGGACGTGCGATCCCTTGCCAGGGGGAGAAGCACGGAAGGGAAGCAGCTCCGCGTGGCTCGGCATGCTTGCGTGGCTACATGCAACGCAGCCGAAGGAACTGCCTAATGCGCAGGCTGGGCAGCGTGCGTTGGTGGCGGGGGTGGGTACACCAGGCGTTTGGGCGTGCATGCACACGTCCAGGTGTGCAAGCATTGAGGCTTGCGTGTAGTGCATGCCTCTCACCTCGCCTCCCCAACCCGCAACACCCACCACGCACTTCAACATCACACCCCCCCCACACACACATGCGTGACAGCTCTAGTATCCAGTGGCACACACGCACCAACGCGCACACACCACATACACAGCGTGCACACAGAGCTTCAGGATTTCCTCAAAACAGCTGAGCTGTAGCAGCGTCCAGCCCGCCCCCTGGATATGCCGCAGCGCTTGGGACGACGCATGAGCGCCCAAGTCACCACCCTCTGTCGGGCCCTCCACTCACATAGCACTTGACGAACGCGCACGCCTCTGGTATGCACTCGATCGATTTCACGCGCGGTGGCAAAGGGAAGCGCATCGGCCGCAGCTGCTTTTCGTTTGCAGCGGGGTGGCTGCACACAATCTGCTCCATCCAGTCGTGTACCGTGTCAATGAAGAAGTCGTTGCCATACTGAGCTGCGTCTCGAAACTCGATCTGCAGGTTTCACCCAGCACACTGTTCAAATGATAAGCACCTGCGTGACTGCGCACAAGACGCACCCATGACAGCTGCGCTTGCCGCCAACACAGGCGTGCTGCCGACCAGTACTTTGGGCAAGTCATGAGGCTTACATCCTCCACAACATAAAGTCCACCAGGTCGGAGGGCGTGTGTAAAGAGCATTATGAAGCTGTTGTACTGCTGTTCAGCGCTGTGGCCCCCGTCGTCAATGATCACGTCAAAGTTGCCGCCAGTCACGTTTATCCACGATTTCAGGGTGGATATGTCTGCCTGGTCCCCCGTGACCACGTTGATTTTCAGCTCGTCCAGCTGTTTTTGGTGTGCGTCGACACACCGCTTGTCGTACTCTCCAAACCAAACATCAGCGGTGGGAAACCAGGTCCTCCACAGCTTTGCGGAGTGCCCCGCACCATAGTTCATGTTGCAGCCCAAACCTACAGCACAGTTGCAAGCGAAAGTGTAATTGCACATGTCTTCAGGCTCGCTGAGCAGCTTGCAGGAACAGGCAAACGTGCACAAGACAACCGCACACTCCACCACCCACCTATTTCTAGCATTTTCTTCACCAGTGCTTGACCTTTGCGTCCCTCAAAGTATTTGGCATAGATTGCGTCATACACATGCGTTGTCACTTTGTCGGTGTCGACCGCCAACGCTTGCTTGAGGAACTGCGAGTGCAGTGGGTGTGTATAAAACCCTGGCCGGTGCTGGCTGTCTCCATGCCCTTCTCCACGCCCTGGCAAACCTGTGCGTGAGTGTTGTGTAAGGGCTGTGGTGATTGTGTGCACCAGCATGACCACGGTGAACAAGCTGCGGGCGGACATTGCTGCGGTTGAGCCCGCCCAACACAGGTGTCTGGCAAGCGGCAAGATCATCAACACGTTCACGTGGGTGGTGTGAAAAAGGCTTTCTACTCTACACAAGGCTGATGCATTCTCTTCATCATTACATGTCTCCGAAGTGTTGCATGCATTGCGCCCGTTACTGTGTGAACGCAGCATGCATAAGCCATACAGACGTTAAACAGTCTCATGCTCGAGAAGTATGCGACCACTATTCCAACCGATGCCTGCTCACGTGTTCGCCTTGCCTGCATCCGTGATAACTGCTGCGTACGTTACGCCAAGCCTCAGCGTCATCATGCCAGATCCAATTTGCACTTTGCGTTTGACCGTGTGAGCCCTATCTGGGTGGATGAAACCACATACAAGCATACATGTACAGACAGGTGTAAAGCCTGCATGTTGCTCATGCATGACGGTGAATGCGCACAGCCTGAACCCCCACTCCAGCTGTGCGCCTGTGTCACCCTCCATCCAGCTTCCAAGTGAATTGCACCTGGATTCGCTGTTGCTCCTTTGTGCGTGAACGGCGGATGACAGGTGAAGGCGTAGCTGACTCTGCATGTTTGGCCGACTGCTGCATTGTTTGGCCTTTTGGATGGAGTGAATACTGCATGGATCACATGCCACTGTGTTCTCAGCCTCAATGCAAACGCCAGAGACCATGCGCAGCAGTTATTGGCAGTTACACAGGCATCGCGGGCAAGGCAAGGCGCGGGCTAGACCACCTTGTAGCGCGCACATCGGGGGCAGTCGCACGTGCTCGCCCAGGGCAGGCCATGCCAGGTCCAAGCTGAAGCCAGGTCAACGCGAATGATGAGCAAAGCAGCGCAGTAGCAGTACAAAGTGAAGAAACACGGTTCGTGAAGGAAAGTCAAAGGATCCAAGAGCAACAGCAGCAGCGGGAAGAGGGGAGGGAGACCAGTCATGCATGAAGCAGGCAGCCGGGCAGGATGACCCAGGCCTGGCAATCCAATATGTACATGTATGGCAACAGCGCAGTTGGCGCATAGGGACAGCCATGCAGGTGGCACGGATGGACAGTGTCAGGCAATTGAGCCCCGTAAGTGGTATGTGTACAGTGGTGCAGCGGCGGACGACGGAGGAAAGCAGAAATGTGCAGTCAATCGATGAAACGTGGCGAATGCGCTGCAACCGGTGACTGCGAGCGTACAATCTGCTGAGGCGATGGCCCATCTTTATCAAAAGGCATGCATGGTAGTAAGAAAAATGCCAGCTGCATAACCCCCATACGCATGGCAGGATTGGGTGTGCGCATGCGCGTGCGGGTGCGCTGGCGGAGCATGTCGTGACTCATAATGAGCAGTGATGGCCCGGTGGCATGGCAAAACGCTGCTTCGGGCGGGACTGCTGTATGAATCGTGTGCACTAGGCACCTGGTTCTATCAGTACGTCGCTATGGGATATCCCGGGAAGGGGTATGAAGCGAAGCAGTGGCGCAGCGGGAGGGGGAAAGGGTGGGGGTGTATGGGTGATAGCGGGGGAACAGGATTCCAGGGTTGGGGGGGAAGGAGAGAGAGAGGGGAGAGGGAGAGAAATCACCGTTGGAGCTGTCAACTGTCTACCATCTAGGTCACCAAAAGCTACTGCGAAGGACGCACAACCACACATGTGCACATATGGTGCACGCAGTGACGCAACGAAGCACGCACACGAAGAGAGCATGAGCAGAGGAAGACGAGCGTAAACACATGCATGGCGAAACCTCACCAGCATTGGCTATGAGCATGCACATGCACAGTAACATAAGCGAGGAGAGCGGCATTGGTATGCCCCTATGGGTTGCTCGCACGCTGACGCAAAGGATCTGCACTGGCTGCACTACGCAAAGGCAAGACGGAAGGCACCTGAGCTGCTGGACTGGCCTGGTCAAAGAGAGTACAGAAGCAGAAAGAGAGAGAAAACAGAGAGCACAGGACACGGAACAGAGCACACAGGAAGAATCGCGCTGGAACGCTGGAATGCTCACCGCACACAATACACATGAAATAAAGCGCACGCGCGCACGCACGCACGCGGTGCCGACATGGCATCAGCATTGCTTGCCAGCCATTCCAACAACCGAAAATCAATTGCGCACGCGGGTGAGCGCACTCAGAAATCAATTTCGTGCACGCACATCCACTGCTGGCATGGGCACCGGGCACCGTTGCAGCTTGACTGGGCAAACTGGACAGTAACACGCTGACACGCATCCTAGCTCCATCTTCAGGGTCCTGACACTGTGGTTGCCTGAGCTTCAACACGATTCTAGCTGGCACTGCAAGACCTGTAATGCGTCTAAGCTGATCACGGCTCACGTCAATCAACAATGTGCCATGAGGTTGCATACAGCATGCCAGACGCCCCATGTGGGCACGCGGAACATCGTTTAGGGGGTCTCGGCAATGCTGCCGACCGGGCAGCACGTCTTGGCGGGGTTGAAGGCTGCGTAGGTGCAGGTGCTGCCGCGGCACAGCGTCTCAAACGTGGGGCACGAGCCGGAGAGCGGCAGATCTACGCACAGCTGCACGGTGCCCTGCTGCAGCTCCTCATCGCTGAGGTTGAGGTTGGTGAGCTTGAGCACCAGGTTGCTGCCTGGGTATGACTGGTAGGCGACTGACCCAGATCGCTTGTTGTTGATGTAGATCGAGCGTACCGAGTACAGGCACCGGGTGTCTGGGGGGAGCAAGCAAGGGGGGTGTAGAGAGAGCATGGAGAGTTAGAAGACAAGGCAGGCCTAATGATTGTGTGTGCAATTGTGCATGCTTGGCAGTTCAGGAACACTGGTGACTTGCCATGCAGCATTTGCGTGTATTCACCTTTTGCGTACTCGCACAAACACATGGTCAAATGGTGTATGGGGGTGCATGTACGCAGTCTCTGACTCCCACCCACTGCCCGGCAGTACACTCACTGATGTGCATCTCGATCTTGTTGATGCCCTGGCTGCAGCACTGCAGCTTCGGGTGGCAGTCCTGGGTCTCAATCGCGATGCAGTAGCGGTTGACCGCGTCCCCGCGCTGCGGGTCCCGGGTGCGCTGCGTTGACACCAAGTCCAGCGTGTAGGAGCCCACCTCGGCAGCACGGTTGCGGTCCGACTTGGAGCACTGCAGAAGCACACACAAACGCAGTCACACGATTGTTGCTTGCTTGTGGTGACACCCAGACATCATCCTGCTGACTGCAGTAACGTCGGGCAGGAAAGCATCCAAAGGCGGACTGCGGAGTGACATACCTGGCAGAAGGGGAAGTTTTTCCCTGCAGGCGGCGGTGGTGGTGGGAACTGACCGGGCACAACATCCTGCAGAATTGTAGCGACACATCGGGCAAGAGCTGTTTAGTGGTTGTTCATATGCAGGTCATTTTATGGCAGGCGTCAATTACGGCACCGTACTCAAGGAACAGCGACAGAGTACAGTGCATCGTGCAACAGCCGTAATGCTCTCCCATATGAACCTACCGGCGGTGGTGGTGGCGGTGGCCTTGGAGGTGGTGGTGGAGGAGGCGATGGGGGTGGAGGGGGAGGG
>BDDA01001528.1:0-17722 GCA_001662385.1 Chlamydomonas asymmetrica | reverse complement strand
TTCGAAGGTGGCCGCCACCCGTTCGCACCACATGGTGCGGGGACGGCAGGTCTCCCCAAAAAGCACCCTGGCAACGGGGTGTATTATTTATTTATTTATTATTTATTGCTGCTGGCTCCGATCTCTGCTGTTGACGGGCCCCAGCCACCACCCTGCTCAACCTCTCTTACACACAGCTTAGCATGTGCCTCATTCTGTGGTGTATCGCCGACAATCGCAGGCAGCGACGCTCACTTTATTCGGACGCGCGCTCCGTGCCGGCTCGTGCGCTGTGCCTCGTCGCTCAGCAGGCCTAGCAGCAGCAGGTGTGACACAAGACAATGTGTTGATACCGTGCATATGTACAGTACCTCAGTTGTCTACGGCACTGTCAGCAATGCAGCGCAAGCGAATGGCGATGCCGGTCGCGTCAACACTGAATGAATCACTTTTGTCCACTTATGTATGCTGTTGAGTATGTTCAAGCGGTGTCAAGCAGCAGTCTTGCTAGCAGTACCGAGTACAGATCGGATCAAGCGCGTTGCTTGGCGGGGAGAGGCCTGTGAAACGCCACCACGCACCCGTCACACATCCTTCAATTTTAAGAGTAGTGTCACTACCGTGCGCTGCACTCCGCACACGCGCAACCCTGCACCCACCTGACGTGTTTGGTGCGCCCTGCTTGCATGCTTTTGCCAGCTTTCCCTGCTGCCGGAATTGCATCACCGGCCCCACTGCCAGATCAGCCTCAACCAGCACACAGGCTTGACGGCAACAGTCAGCAGTGCACGCTGCTTGAGACTGCAGACAAGGTCATGGCCGCCACTGCTGAGGCATCGCACGCTCAGCAGCTGGACGCTGCCGAGGCTGCCGCCGCCTGTCCATTCAGCATCCTGCCGAACGATGTGGTGGCGTTCATACTCGCTCCCCACCGCGTGAACAAGGGCGTGAAGCTGGTCTGCACGCAATGGCGCGAGTGCTACATGCATGGAGTCACCACTATGCGAAGCAGTGCCCTAGCAATGCAGCTCGCTAGCAGCAGCGCTGAGTGGCCATATCGGTCTCTTGGTCAGCAGCTCCCCGCATCGTTCGCATGCCTCAGCAAATTCAAGCTTACTAGGCTGCACCTTGACGCAGCGACAACAACGGCAGCCCTTGTTGGCATGCGTAGCAGCACGCACGTACACACCACCCTCAGACACTTTCACGTCGACCTCAACGGATGGCAGGCTGACAGCGCTGCAGCACAGGCCGCTTACGTGTCGGCGCTGGTGGCGCTCATCTCCAAGTTGTCCAACCTGCACACTTTGGTCTTGCAGTGGGATGCATGTGAAGGGGGGGAGTGTGACTACTCTACCATCTCTATGGCATTGCAAGCGTTGCGCTGCCCGTCCCTCGCCAACCTCACACACCTGGACCTGGACGATTGCAATATTGATGACCTGCACGCTATGGAGCTTGGCAACACGCTTATAGAGTCATCCCACCTTTCCAATTTGACATGGGTGGGTCTGGACACATTTCACATGGATCCTGATGACGGCTGGCAGTCACTGGCAGCATCGCTTGAGGCAGCCACGCACCTGTCATGCATTCAACGCCTGGACCTGTCAGACAGATCCTTCTTCGGCTTGAACCATGTCATGACGGTGCCCCACATCGCGTCCTCGCTCACCAGCCTGAGCGTCATTAATGGTAGAGTATTTGATAAAGGGGATATGGCTGGCATTGATGAGCTGTGTGCGCTGCTTCAGAACACACGCGTTGGCAGGCTGCGTGAGTTGGAGCTCAGCTCGTGCTTTTGGTTAGATGGAACTTACACATCAGAGCGTGTGGTGCGCATGCTCACCGGCTCAACGCACCTCCGCCTCACCAAGCTGGACCTCAGTCACGATGAAATGGACACGGGTGCGGATGTTGCAGCGATGCTGCAGCGCGGCAGCCACCTGCATGGCTTGACGGAGCTGCACCTGCCCAGGATAGATGGCCCGCCTGAGGGTGTTGCAGAGATGTTTGACGCGCTGGCTTGTACCACTGGCCTCAGCGCACTGAGGGTGCTGGGTGTGTACAATCAGGATTTGTCAGGGCCTGCATCACGGACGCTCGTTTCAGCGCTGCAGGCAAAACACCTGAGCCGCTTGACAAAGCTGCACATTCCAGGGTGCTTCACGGACCACGACGGCTTGCAAACCCTCCTGCAGCTGTTTGCAATCAATTCAACCGCAAGCCTGGCCAATCTGAGCTACATTGAGATTGGAGCTCGACTGTTTCATGCGTCACTGACGGGCCTTGTTGATCTGCAGGCGACAGCATGCGCGCTGCTGTCCTGCAAGGCGCTGCGTGGCCTGACGGGTCTGCGGGTATGGCGTCTGGAGATGGCAGAGTTGCAGCAGTTCTGCATGCTGCTGCCCAGCGCCCTGCACCTGTCAGCACTGCACGACCTCAACATCAGCTGCACCAATGGAAGCGGCGGCGACCGGTGCAGTACATTGTTTCCGGCCTTGGGCGCTGCTCTACACGCCGCCACGTTCTTGTCGTGCCTGCACACATTGGGCGTCTTTGGATGGGCTGACAGCCCCAATGAGCAACCGGACGCCATGCCGCTGTGTGACGCGCTTCAGGCTTCAACGCACCTTACCGGGCTGCGTCTCATTCGCGTGAGCAACGGCAATGGTAGCGTGGTGCGGCAGTTGGCTGCGGCATGCCAGGCCGTACCGCACCTGCAAGACGTACGGATCGAGTGATCAGACAATTTCCCAGCGGCATCATGAACCTCCTTTTCCGTCTTGCCACTCATTTAGGTACATACCGCATGCCTTGTGAGTGTTCAGCTGCGCTGCCGGCTTTGGCATGCCCTGGTGGTGTGTTTATGCCATCGTGCGAGTTGAATGCCTCGCCTAGTGGTAGCGTTGTTGCCCCTAACCCCTACGCCACAGTACAAGTTAGCACAACCAGGCAGCGCGGTGATGAGTTGGCCTGATGAGTGACCTGGCGAGAGCTCATTTGCGCTAGTTGTATGCCACCTTGCTTGCGCCCTCAACGACGTGATTCGTAGTGCCATGCATGCTGTTTTCATGTGTATTGAACATGGCATGCCTCACACGTGCTGCTGTTTGCCTCACACATCAGCATGCACTGGACTGCGCGCATGTGCGGATTCAGGGGTTGGTCGGGGGTTGAGAGTCGTAAGACCTTGCGCGCGAGTGGACCAGGTATGGAAGCCAGTGTAAGGACTGGATGTAACCCAAGCCGATGTCAGGGATCCATACATGTGGATTCCAGTGTGCCTGCATCCAGCATGCTCGCAGCTCCGCTTAAGCATGGCACGTGCGCTTACAGGCTACACACCTAAGACCCGCATGCACGGATGAAAAAAAATGCATGCATCCATCCAAAACAAATGCATGCAGCCACCCACTGCTGGCTGCTGATACCTTGATAGCAGGCAGCTGTGCGGTATTGCCTCCCTTAGCGGTGGGAGAGGCGCATGCATAAGGATAACAAGGACAACGAATGACCCACCCCGGTTTTGCTACCAATGCTAGCCCCTGGAGGCTTCATTAGGCATGCATCCCTGGAGGTTAGGCAAATGCATCCCTGGAGGTTAACGCGCCTGGCCACAAACCCATAAAGCAACCTCAGCCGTTTCTGTGCACGCTCGGCTTGCCAGCCGAGTGATGGACCGGGGCCGGTAGGGCCGCCCTCACCTCAGAGCAGTCTGAGGGGATCAGAGTAGCCAGCAGGACCGGCTAGACCAGGCATGGTGGAGAGGGACGCTTACCCGCAGCAGTGCCATACCCGAGTAGTGTGTGTGTGAGTTTGCAGTATGAGGATGAACCGTCCAAGGGGGCATGTCGTCATCAGCCTGGGTCGAAACCAATCCAGCAGGAACGTGAGCATGTGGGGACAACCCCTGCAGTGCACCGCATACGAAGGGCAAGCAGCTGACGTGCTGACGTAATCTCGTCTGGAGGTGGCTTTGCTGTGGACGCACGATGGTTTGCAACCCAACGCTCATCCCTGAGTTTGCCGGTAACCGTGATGGCGCACGTGGTTGCAGACTTTGCCCTGGCACGGGCCGGCCTCGCAGCACCTGCTGCTTGACTCGCCACTAGCTGCTTTCCCAGCTTGGCTGGGCCGCTGGTGAAGTGGCAACGACGCCTTCCGCTGGCGAACATGCTTACCCTGCACGAAGCTGGACGCCTGCTGACCAACGGGTTGCTCTCAACACTGCACACTGCACATAAACTGATCAGCTGGTGGTGGACTGCAGGTGAGCAGCGCACCACTGACCTTTCATTAGCTCTGTGGTGGGTGTTTTAGCACCTTGTGTGCCTGTTACTGTACTACTTCACGCTTGGCACCACAGGCGGGGACACGGTTTGGACAGTTTTTGGAAAGCTGCATGGCTCGTCTGCTGTGCCTCGCAGAGCAAGCCAAGCAGCAGCAGGTGCGATGCAGCCACTGATGCGTTGATAACATGCACATACGGTATGGTAGTAACGGTAGCTGGTATGTAATGCGGCAACAGGGCAAGACAATCACGATCGCGTCGTTTGCTGGTGGTGGGGAGCCGAGCGATAGGTATGAGTGCATCCGTGCTTTAAAGAGAGCTTGCGAGAGGCACAACTGGTGCATGTGACACGTTGGTGTATGCGAGCTGATGAGCCGTGTTGAATGGGCTAGAATAAGCAGCAATACCAGGTACTGGAGTGCATACACTGCAGTACAGTGGGCGCAGTACCAGCCCACGCAGCGTGCCAAGAGCGAAGGGACAGTGCGAGTGACAGCAGTCCAGTGCGTGTAGCGCGACCAGTACACTCGTAGTACATGTAGGTCATAGCAGGGTATCACGTGCACCGCAGATAGATACTGTAAGCTGTGCCTGCATATTGTCGGCGCTTTTCCTTCTGCCATGCACGCACGCGCTTTGAGCCCATTTGGCCACCCTTAAATCCGGATGAAACATGACACAGCGCCCACAGGTGCCCAAGCGCTCACTTAATTTATGAATGCCGGTAACATGAGTGTGTGACCCATCAAACAACGTTGACCGCGCCAGCACACCCGCCCGCCACGCTCGCCATTTGCCACACACCTTGGCTGATTGCTGCTGGGTCCAGTACAGTTAATGCCGCGTCCGTGCTCCTGCAAGCACGCAAACAGCCTGGCCATGAGTTACGGTAGCCCTGCACACGACAGTGAGACACGTGAACACCCACCCCCACCAACCCTTGCTCCCACACCCGCCTTTCATGGGTGAGATCCGCAAACCGCTGCACCCAGCAACCATATGCACTGCACCCATCTGACGTGTTTGCTGCGCCCTTGCCTGCTGTGCCTGTGTGCCGTGCTGCTGTGCCCTGCAGCCGGCCCCGCCTCAGCCATCCTTCCCCAGTTTGGTAGCGATCAGCACCACTACTCTGTGCATGCAACCTCGGATGACGTCAGCGAGTGTTGTATGGCTGCAGAACCACACGCTGATGAACAGCAGCTGCATGCTGCCGGGAACGCCGGCGCCTGTCCATTCAGAAGCTTGCCAGACGATGTGGTGACGTTCATACTGGCTCCCCATCGCGTGAACAAGGGCCTGAAGCTGGTCTGCAGGCAATGGCGTGAGTACTACACGCACGGCGTCACCGCCATGCGAAGCAGTGATGTAGCAAAGGAGCTGACACACAGAAGTGCTGAGTGGCCGTATCGCCGTCCCGGTCAGCAGCTCCCTGCCGCGTTCACACGCCTCAGCAGATTTGAGCTGATCAAACTGCACCTTGACACAGTGGCAACAATGGCGGCGTTTGATTGCTTGCGTGTCAGCACGCATGTGCACGCCAGCCTCACGCACCTTCATGTCAACCTCAACTTTGGGTGGCAAACTGACAGCGCTGTGGCACAGGCTGCTTGCGCGTCAGCGTTGGTGGCGCTCATCTCCGAGCTGCCCAGCCTGCGCACCTTGGCCTTGCAGTGGCGTGTGTGTCAAACTGACAAAGAGACATCCCCTGCCATCATGGCACTGCAAGGGCTGCGGTGCCCTTCTTTGGCCAACCTCAGGCATCTGTACCTTGGCGGTGACGCCATGGACAACCTGCAAACGGAGGAACTTGGCAACGCGCTGCTGAATTCATCCCATCTTGCAGGCCTGACACGGATGGGCCTGGCAGCAATGGGCAGTCGAATCAAGCCTGACGGCTGGCAGGCACTGGCGGCGTCGCTTGCAGCAGCCATGCACCTGTCGTGCATTCGTCGCATGGATCTGTCAGACAACTTCTTCCGTGGGTTGATCCGTGTGCTGTATGTGGCCCACATCGTGTCCTCGCTCACCACCCTGACCATTACTGAAAATGGAGAAGCCGATGGAGACATCGCTGGCATCCATGCGCTGTGTGAGTTGCTTCAGCACACGCACCTTTCAGGCCTGCGTGAGTTGGACCTCAGTTGGTGTTCTTCCATTAGAGACCATGCAGCGCGTGTGGTGCGAGTGGTCACCAGCTCACAGCACGTCCGCCTTACCAAGCTCAACCTCATGGACACTGTGTCGAGAAAGGGTGCGGGCATCGCCGCAATGCTGCTGCCTGGTAGCCCCCTGCATGGCTTGACGGAGCTGCACCTGCCAGGATAACGGGCCCGGCTGAGGATGTTGCGGAGGTGTGTGATGCGCTGGCGTCTGCCACCGGCCTCAGCGCACTGCAGGTGCTGAGCATGCAGCAACAGGACCTGTCAGGGCCTGCACCGAAGGCGCTTGCGTCGGCGCTGAAGGCGAAGCACCTGAGCCGCTTGACAAGGCTGCACCTGCCTTGGTGCTTCACGGACAGTGTGCGCTTGCAAACCTTTCTTGACCTCTTTGAAAGCATCTCGAGAGTGAGCCTGGCCAACCTGCGCAGCATTGATATTGGAGGCAGTCTCTCAGATGATGAACCATCAAATGCTGTTGAGCTGCAGGCGGCAGCATGCGCGCTGCTTTCCTGCACGGCGCTGTGCAGCCTGACGAGTCTGCGGGTGAGGGGCCTGCAGCTGGCAGAATGGCAGCAGTTCCGGACGCCATGCCGCTGTGCGAAGCGCTGCGGGCCTCGACGCACCTTGCCGGGCTGCGCCTCATTCGTGTGGGCGATCCTGGCTATGATGGATACAAGCGGATCTTGGCGCCGGCATGCCAGGCCTTACCGCACCTGCTGGACGTGCAGATTGAGGAGGTTAACAGGAGGGAACTATCCTCATCAGCACCGCATTCACGCGCCATCCTTTGGTGACAGCTTGCGCGTCGAGCACGCTGCCGCTCAGGTGCCACATGCGTCTTGAATGTGTTGCGTTGCCGGCTTTGCCATATGCCCTGGTACATGTATGCTACTGTATACAGTACATTGAACGCCTGATCCTAGCTGCCAGGTTGATCCTATGTTGATCCTACCCCATACGCCGCAATAGCAACACCAGGCAGCAGTGCCTGTTGTTGCTCAGCTGCCGTAATGGCTGATGAGTCAGTGACATGATGCGCTGCATGCATGTATGGCCTGGCGCGCAACTAGCCGCTTCAACTTCTAGCCGCATTCTCACTGCATTAACTGCATGCATTCTCACTGCAAATGGATTAGGACTGTGGGGTAGATTGTGTGGCGCCGAGGCTTGGTAGATGCAGGTAGCCTGCGGCGGCCGTTTGCCATGCATGTCACTGACGTGTGTCTCACTCCTCCATGTCTATCTCACACATGTTCTGGATGTGGGCTGCTGCCTACAACACAGTGCATGACTGTACGTGTGCGCGCGGTTCAGGACCTTGTGTTCATTTCAGCTCCTTCTGTGCATATTGATGAGGGTGCGTGGTTGAGGTGCCGCGCTGCACGCAGTGCGCGTGATGTTACATGCGCGTGTGCCAACGAACGGCAGCCATGCATGCATACTGCCTACCAGGGTTTTGCCCATCTATCCAGCAAACCACCGCCACCTCTACATGCACAAGTGCGTTGCAGTCATGCCAGTTGCGCCTCAGAGTGTGACGGCCACACTTGACAACAACGCGCGACGCAGGGCGGAGGGACCATGTGCCGATGCATGCCATGCGCGCACGCGCTGCAGCTGTGTGAAGCTGCTTGGGTTGATTCCGTGCGCACGACTGATGGATGGGCCCTCAGCACTGTCAGCAGTCATCACGCGGTCTGTGTATGTGTGCTGGTGTGCTGCCAAGGCTGCCCGCTAGCTAGTCACCACCGCCATCGCTCAACACCTGATGCCTGTCATGGTGGCCTTCACAGCAGCAGCTCGGCTGACATGATGAGTGACGACCTGAGGGAGTTCATTTGACCCCACTGAACAACCCACATGCCGTGTTTGAGACTGCGCCTTCGTCTGCCCTGCTTGCATCCTGCTGTTGTACCGTGCAGCTGGCTCCGCCTCAACCAGCACATACTGGCTTGATCAGTGCCAGCAGGTATCGTGGTGCCACATGCGACATTGGCGACGGCGGCTGATGTGTCACCCAGCCAGCATTTGGGCCAGCATGGCATGCAAGCAGGCGCATCACGGTAATCACGGTACCTCCACGCTGATTCCCCACGGGCTCTCCTGATGTGCTTGACATGACGCACCTGCCCGCGGTGCACTGCCTGCCGTTGAGCCACCTCAGCAATCGGTCAAGCGTTCAGCGTCATCAGCATGTAGCGGTACGTACGGATGGCGCCCGCTGTTTAGCCAATGCACACAGTGGTGCTCGTTGATGTGGCGACTGTGGCCATTGATACACCAGGTATGGAGGCTCAGGACAAGCGTTGCTTGCCCTTGCTTGCTTTAGTCTTGAAGGTACACATCCACGCGCACTGGGCACAGCAGTGTTCACGCTGCCAGCTCGATCAGCGCATCGCCCACTCGTTAACGGTTCTTGCAGTCCTGATACTCTCCGTGGATACTCTCACTCAAGAGCGATATGATCTCCGGTTTGGACCACCCATCCTGACCTATCATCCGAAACCAACCGACTGCTGGCCGCATTCACCGCTTGCACACAAGCTGGGCAGCAGAAGTAGCAGGTACCGGTGAGCAGCAGGTGAGGACTGTATACTGGACCTGTAAACCTGAGGCGTTGTGCAGCGGACGTTTCACGCTCGTCCCTGGTGACTGTGCTCTCCAACTTTTCAGCGACCCCAACAGCCTGCATACAGTGCAAGCTATCAACGTCATGCTCTTTTAAACACATCATAACGTGAGCTTATTTATGTGGTGCTTGACCTTCTGAACTTGCAGGCAGTGCCACCTTTTTGGCGCCCCGTGCGTGACGACTGTGTCGCTCAGCAGCGGGCCCAGCAGCAGCCGCAGGTGCGCTGCAGTCATGGCGTTCGTATCTTGCAAACCAGTTACCTGAGCGTCATCGCGCCACCAGTCCAGCGCAGCACGTCACGACCAATGTTGTCACCGGAGACATCGGTCACCCGTTTTGTGAGAGGAACAACTGGTGCACGTGACACAGCGTGTGAGGTTTGATGCGGTATGACACGTTTTTCACGACAGTAACTGCACCTGGCACCACTTGCCGCACCCGCCATGCACAAACATCCATCCACCACACCCACCTCGAGGGTAGGGTTGGGCGGGGGGGGGGCCAGGCGGAATATTTCATGCACAGGGGCACTATGCAGCTCTCTGCTCTTGTCAGCTTGCCACTTATCCAATGCTACACCCACCTGGGCTGGTTGTTTGTTATATTGGTCAGGTCGAGTGCAGTACAATGCACAGTCAGTCCTGTGCAGTGCACGGGACGGACTTTGTCAACGCTCTTTCGCATGCGCAACAAGCATGGCCACCAACGCGCGCAGTTGCAGGAAGGTGTCACCTACCCGTCATGGAGATCATAAGAAACGCTGTAGACCCGCGCACCTCATGCACTGCATGCACCTGCCTGACACGTTTGCTGCGGCATTGCCTGCCCTGCCTGCGCTTTATGCCGCTGTTGCCTGCAGCGGGCTCCGCCTCAACCAGCTCACACTGACTCAGCAGCAATCAGCAGCGCGTGCTGCCTGCACCTGCCGACAAAGTCATGGACATGCCTATTGCTGCTGCGGTATCATACACTCAGCAGCAGGACGCTGCCGGGGCCGCCCTCACCTGTCCGTTCAGCGTCATACCGGACGAGGTGTTGGAGCTCATACTGGCACCCCACCGGGTGAACAAGGGCGTGGTGCTGGTCTGCAGGCGCTGGCGTGATTGCTACACACAAGGCATCATCGCCATGCGAAGCATCGACCTAGCGCTGCAGCTAACTGGCAACAGAGTTGAGTGGCCGTATCGACTTCCTGGTCAACAGCTCCCCGCAGCGTTCACACGCCTCGGCAAATTCGAGCTGAGCAGGCCGCACATTGGCTCATGGGCGACGGTGGCAGCTCTTGCCTGCTTGAATCGCAGCACGGATGTGCACGCCACCCTCACGCACCTACACGTCAACCTGGACGGATGGCAATATGACGGCGCTGCTGCGAAGGATGCCTGCGCGTCAGCGTTGGCGGCGCTCATATACAAGTTGTCCGGCCTGCGCACCTTGGCGTTGCGGCGGCTAGGATGTCAGAGCGACATGCCACCCTCCCTCCCCTACCATTATGGCATTGCAAGCGCTGCGCTGCCCGTCCCTGGCCAACCTCACACACCTGGACCTGAGCGATTGCGGTGTGGGCGACCGGAACGTTGAGGAGCTTGGCAACGCACTGCTAACCTCATCCCACTTGGCAGGCTTGACACACTTGAATCTGGCACGTAACAGCATCACACATGGCGGCTGGCAGTTACTGGCGGCGTCGCTTGCAGCAGCCACGCACCTGTCGTGCATTCAACGCATCGACCTGTTGTCAAGCCGGTCAGCCACCTCCTTCTACGGCTTGAAGCAGGTCATGTCCGTGCCCCACATCGCGTCCTCGCTCACCAGCCTGGACTTGACCAGCATGGTATTCAGGATGTCAGACACCGATGCGCTATGTGAGCTGCTTCAGCACACGCGCATGTCCAGCCTACGGGAGTTGGGACTCAGCTGCTGCAACGTTTTCTTTCTCACAGAGCATGCAACGCGTGTGATGCGTGTGCTCACCAGCTCACCGCACCTCCGCCTCACCAAGCTGGACCTTGCAGGACATGTGTCAAGTACGGGCGTGGACATCGCGGCAATGCTTCAGCGTAGCAGCAACTTGCATGGCTTGACGGAGCTGCATCTTCCCGGCATGACGGGCTCACCTGAGAGTGCTGCGGAGGTGTTTGACGTGCTGGCATCTACCACCGGCCTCAGCGTGCTGCAAGTGCTCAGCATGCAGCGGCAGGACTTGTCAGGTGGCACGTTGAAGGCGCTTGTGTCGGCGCTGCAGGCGCAGCATCTGAGCAGCCTGACAGGGCTGCAACTGCCTGAGTGCTTCACGGACCGGGAGGGCTTGCAAACGCTCCTTGCGCTGTTTGCAGGCAGTACTTGTGCAAACTTGGCCAACCTGCGCAGCATTGAGGTCGGAGGCCAACGCTCGCACGCACCCTCGAGCGTTGTTGACCTGGGGGCGTCAGCGTACGCGATGCTGTCATGCACGGCGCTGCGCAGCCTGACGAGTCTGCGGGCGAGGGGCCTGGAGTTGCCAGAGTGGCAGCATTTTTGTGGGCTGCTGCCCAGCGCCCGGCACCTGTCGACACTGCAAGAGCTCAGCATCCATCGCAGCACTGGCGGCAGCGACTGGAGCACCACCGCTTTTTTGGCCTTGGGCGCTGCTTTGCATGCCGCCACGGCGCTGTCGTGCCTGCGCACGCTGGGCATTCGCTATGGGTGGCCGGCTCGTTATGCTGAGCATCTAGACGCCACGCCGCTGTGTGACGCGCTGCGGGCCTCGACGCACCTTGCCGGGCTGCGCCTCATCCATGTGGCTGAGAGGTGTGATGGAGTGCTACGGCAGTTGGCTGAGGCATGCCAGGCCGTACCGCACCTGCAGGACGTACAGATTGAGAACTATGACTAGGCTTGGCGGTCAGGATAATCCTCAACAGCGCTGCACCATGCGGCACCAACGCAGCGACCTTTGCAGGGCGACCGGCATGGGCTGAGCGGGTGGCAGGGGTGTGAGTTGGTTGCATGCGCTTGGCGAGCGCTTATTTGCCTTGATCGTGCGGCCGAGGCTTTGTGTACAGTAGATGCAGCAGCCATCGGTGGCCCCGCATGCCACTGATTACACTGATGTGTCTCCCTTCTTTCCTGTGTACCTGTGCAGTAGGGTTGCGCACATGCGTATTTGTATAAATGCGTGCATACCGTACACGCAATTACGCTTAGATATAGCGTTTGTTTATTGAACATTGGGGTTTTAGCAATACGATGTGGCTTAACGCACACGACAGCATGTATGATTACAGGCGTAGGGTTGGGGCCTTGGGGGTCAAGTGTTAGGGGTTAGGATAGGGGTTGGGGCGCTGTTTTCATTACAGTGCCCTAATGGAGTGTGCCGAGTGGCGGGACTGTGCCGCGCTGCAGTGCATGCGTGCGCTACATGCATGCGTGCGTGCCATGCGCTCTTGCGGCCATATGCATATTAGCGCCGTGTACATCTGAGGGTGTGGGCCCTGGCAGTCACTGCAGCCCCTCGCTCGCTTGCTTTACCGCTAAGGGGATCGCTTCATGGCACGCTGCTGACCTTGCCCTCCACCTCTACCCCTTTCCCCTTTCCCCTTTCCCCTTTCCCCTTTCCCCTTTCCCCTTTCCCCTTTCCCCTTCCCCTTCCCCCGTACTGCCTCTCTTGTTGCACACGCCTCCCGCGCTGGATGATGACCTGGCTGGTGTGTGCGGCCAAGGCTGCCCGCTAGCTCTCACCACCGCTTGCCTTCTGCTCAGGCTTGCGTTCAACATACATGTTATTGAGCTCTAGCCGGTTGTCAGTTCTTTGTCGCTGTGCCATACTTGCGCTGCTCACTTGCACTGGCAATGCATTGCGGGCTGGGGTGTCCTTCAGCCTTGCTTCCACGGCGTCAGGGCTACGCCTTCAGCGCCGCTGGATCAGTCTTTGGTTGCATGCGTATAATTATGCACACGCGCACATGACAGGTGCAGTAGCTACATATACGCATGTGCAGTTGAACACTCTCTGATGCGTATACACCACCGTACATGTTGGACGCCTCACGCCAGTCGTGATGTTAACCCAGATCGTTTCGCCACAGTAGCGCACCCGGGCAGCTGTGCATGCTGCAGTGACCTGAGAGCGAGGGGCATCGTGTGTTGTAACTGACCTTACTTGCGCCCTGCACGCTGCCGCTTGCTGGGAATGCTGGCACACGCGCAGCTGCTTAGAGTTTCCGCAGCATTATCATCGCACAGACTGGTGGAATGCGAAACCATTCGTACTGTAACGCATGCATGATGGAATTGTGACTGCAATTAACTCACATCACTGACTGCGCGGGGGATTTGAATGCGGTGGATCTACCAGTATGTGTACATTGTCAACGCTGGGTGGGTGGCGCCCATACGCAATACCACCCGGCAGCATGCGCTTATTACGCTCAGCGCTCTGCCTGCCCGCTGCATGCCTGCATGCTACTTCTTGCAAATTATGCAAATGCTGATACAGTAAAGCTTGAGCATGGTGGTCACGTATGCTGTCACACCATTCCAATCATGTAAATTTGATTCAGTAAGCAGGCAAGGACTCCAGATTGTTAAGGTACACAAAAAGCTCAACTGCTTGCATGTCATCCTGCATATGTGTGCGCGCTGTGCATGCGCGCAAGGTAGCGGCCATCCACTGCATCCCACCACACTGATGCCGTAGCCAAACTGGTGCACTCTGCTGGTGGTGGTGAAGGTGATGAGGCAGGGTGGATAACGTACAGCGCATGTGCAGCTAGCCCAAATCCAGGAGATAGAGGGCAGCAGCTGCATGCACCATATCTGCGCAGGCGGCGGCACAGCCATGGCTGTTGCCGGCTGAGAATGCTTCAAAGCCTGCATGCATGCGTGGCCGGGTCCATCGGTGTGCACTGTGCAGCAGGCAGGTGGACAGTGCCCGCCCGCAGCACCTACCCGCTGCATGCGCCCGCCATACTTGCATACTTGTACATCACCAGCTGCGTGCAGGCGCAGTGCTGGACGTGCCAGCATATCGTATGGCCCATAGCGAAGCGAATCGCACTGATTTCACTGAAGCAAGGCGTATGCATGGCGTTTATGGCCTGACCACTTTGGGAGTGTACACTGTAAAGCCCCGCCGCCGCCCCGCAGCAGCTGTATGTTGCTCGGTCTGCCTCGGTCTTGATGGGTCGCAGCAAGCAGGCAGGCTCACAAAGAATTCACAGGAATTGGAGGGTTTAGGGTTAAGGGTTTAGGCCGTAAAAGGCCGTGATGAGGCAGGGCTTTGCAACAAGCTAGCTCGTCCACCAGCAGGTAGGCCAACATGGCACCATGCATGCTGCATGAACGTCGCCGGTGTGAAACACAGCGGACTACGCTCGTACAAGCTCACGCACGCAGCAGGACGGAGTTGTTGGATGGCATTGTGAGTGCTGGCATCCTAGGTATGCCCACCTGGACCACCATTCCTGTCGTATGGACAGAGGAAGAAGTAATAGAACATACAGCAGTTTGGTGAGGGGAGGAGTTAGGCAACGCGCCCACACACCCGCCCATTCACCCACCCACCTGCTCCCCCTTGGGTGGGTGGGTGGGTGGGTGGGGTGGGTGCATTTTTAACTTAGGCCTCCTCCCCAGCGCTGAACCCACACGCCCTCGTAGTGTCGCCTGCATTACCTGTGTGTCCACCCCCATTGCTCTACGTGCGAGAAAGCATGCACAACGTCAGTCGCGCCCAGCGCCATCGGGGCGCTTCAGGTCACTACAAGCGCCAGACGCGACGGCTGCCTTGGTGATGCATGCTGCATGCCACGCCAGCTCTGTACGCCCGCAGCAGTGGTGCGCACGTGCATGCATGCAGATATTGAAGGCCCCACAGCTATACATCTGCTGACACGCTGTCCGTCCGCCGCCGTGATGGCGCCGTATTTGCCCTGAGCAAGCTCCTGTTGCTCGGATAACTTGCGCACCATGTGGGTGCCTGCCGCCCACCAGGCTCACCCATTGCCACAGGTGTTTGCGTGCATGCCGGCCAGCGGTACGGATGGCACCAGCCTGGATTCATGGCCGGATGTGCATCGCGTGATCTTCCTTGCTCTTGCGCCCGTGACTGTGTTCCAGCTGCGTAGTCCCAGGATACACATTCCTTTCGCCTGCTCATTTTTTAGGTGCTCCGGGCCCTTTCTGGGACGGTGAGAACGCATAGCCAGCACGTCACTCACCGGGCAACAGTTCTTGCAGCTCTGATACTCGTCCTGAAGAACCTCAAAATGTCCACTAGTACGAACGCAAACTGAAGACAGGCTTGCTGCCTGGCAGCCTTGATGAACTTGCCCTGTCTCTGGCTGGTGAAGGCGGGATCCACCATACGCGCCGCACACAAGCTGGTGAGCAGGAGGTAGTTGGTAGCAGCAGGTGAGGAGTGTACACTGCTTTTCTCAACCTGCGTCATGCTGCGGCTCACAGCTGACAACCAACTTGCCCGCACGCAACCAGCTCGGCCGCATTCATCGTGGCAGCACAGCTCTGCTTTTGAGCCCACAAAAACTCCGTGGTACAAGTGTGAACCTTTCTTAACATAGTGTGCTCTTTTTGTGTCTCCATAATCTCAGGCGGCGGCACGCACATGTTATTTTGGAGTGCGAACAGCCGATGCAAGTAATACTGGTGAGTGGTGACACCGGGGGTGACACTGATATACGATATGTGTGTGGGTTTTACTGCAGCACCAGTCCACGTGCATATCACCATTGATTTATCGCCTCTGGCGTCGTAATTTGCGTCATGTGTGACACGAGACGCATCACTGATATGTGTGGCACAGCACGGCAGGTGTGTCGAGGCTTTTCTGTGGGCGAGGTTGAGCAGCTACACCTGCTACACCAGCTGGTTGAGTCAAGCAGCTTGACGGGGCAGGTCCCGCAAGCAGTACCTGCCTGCCGTCGGTGTTGCCATGATGCATCTACTTGCCCATAACAAGCGTGCATTAGGCCAGTGTGTGTGTGTTGCGTGTTGAGACTTCCTGTCTCTCGTCTAAAACAAGTACGACTGACCCTTCAATAATGACCTTGTGAGTCCTTGTCTGCACCGCCACACCCGCATGCCACACCACGTGGTGCACACATCCACCACACCCACCTGGTTGACTGAAATTTTGTTGAGGACAATGCATGGTCAGTCCTGCAGTGCATGCTTCATCCGTGCCCTTCCGCACGCGCAACAATCATGGTCGTAATAAGTGGCGGTAGCTCTGCATACTCGCCAGTCTGTGGATGATACCGTCGTCAGTGACAGAGTGTAAGAAACCGCTACATCCCGCACCCCATGCGCTGCGCCCACCTGACGTATTTAGTTGCTGTGCCCTCATCTGCCGTGCCTCCCTGTCGTGCCGCTGTTCCCTGCAGCCGGCTCCGCCTCAACTACCTCAATCAGCGTGCGCTGGTGTGACAGGTATCAGCAGCACGCGCTTGCTGCACGCACCTGCACACGACCACCTACCTCATGGCCGCTGCCGCTGCGGTATCACGCGCGCAACAGCTGGACCCCGCCGGGGCTGCCGCCGCCTGTCCATTCAGCCGCTTGCCGAATGATGTGGTGGAGCTCATACTGGTGCCTCACCGCGTGAACAAGGGCGTGAGGCTGGTCTGCAGGCGCTGGCGCGATTGCTACACGCACGGCATCACAGCCATGCGAAGCAGCGCGCTTACGATGCAGGCGACTGGCAGCAGCGTTGAGTGGCCCTATCGACGTCTTGGTCAACAGCTCCCAGCCTCGTTCACGCACCTCGGCAAATTTGAGCTGAGCAGGCGGCACCTTGACGGAGAGGCAACAACGGCAGCCCTTGCATGCTTGCGTAGCAGCACACATGTGCACGCCACGCTCACGCATGTTTGTGTCGACTTCGGCGAGTGGAATCCTGACAGCGCTGTAGCACAAGTCGCGTGCGCGTCAGCGCTTGTTGGCCTTGTATCTGAGCTGTCCAGCCTGCGCACCCTGGCCTTGCGGTGGCCTGGATGCCATGCCCAAATTCAGCCCTCCCCCATCATGACGGCACTGCAAGCGCTGCATGGCTTGTCCCTGGCCAACCTCACACATCTGGACCTGTGCGCTCAGGGCATGGACGACCTGCATGCTGAGGAGCTTGGCAGCGTGCTGCGAAACTCATCCCACCTTGCCCGCTTGACACGATTGGATCTGGCAGGCAACAACATCACCTCTGACGGCTGGCAGTCACTGGTAGCGTCGTTTGCAGCAGCCACGCACCTGTCGTGTGTTCAGCGCATCGACCTGACAGACATCAGCTCAAACAACCAGGATCGCTGCTTCCACGGCTTGAACCGTGTGATGTGCTTGCCCCATGTCATGTCCTCGCTCACCAGCCTGAACCTAGACTGGGTGGATTTTGACTTGTCAGACGCAAACATCTGTTCGCTGTGTGAGCTGCTTCAACACACACGCCTGTCCGGGCTGCGTGAGCTGGACCTTCGCGGCTGCTTTTTCCATACCACAGGGCTGCTGCGTGTGGTAGCCGTTCTCACCAGCTCACAACACCTCCGCCTCACCAAGCTAAACCTCAGGTGCTATAACTGCTCGGATGTGGACGTCGGCACGATGCTGCAGCATGGCACCCACCTGCATTTTTTTTTTTTTTTTTTTTTTGGACGGGAACGGTTACAGGCTAGG
>BDDA01001527.1:0-16642 GCA_001662385.1 Chlamydomonas asymmetrica | reverse complement strand
TCTAAACACATTACAAAGGTTTTTGGGTTGGTGACTTGGTGCTGGTTGACTTAGAAATTTCACCACCCCTCACGCACGGATTGTACCACACCGCACCCTTGCTAGTAATGAATTGACAGGTGGGGACACCAAGGTGGGAGGGGGGGCAGTGAAGGGGCCCCAACAGGACGCGGCATGTTGGGGTAAGATCAAGTCGCACGCTGTTTGCGGTACGGTCGTTCGCATTTCACGCACTCTAGGCCAAACAGGCTGCAGCCAGAACCCCAGAGTGTGCAAGCACACACCTGTTAGCAAGGAAGAATGCATGCAGGGAATTAGGGAACAGATCAGGGAACAGGTGACGCGACAATGCACAGCCTTGTTGTGCTCTTGGGTCAGGGGCTCCAAGATCACAGCAAGAATGGCGCCGGCGGGGAGAACTTGGCAGGCAGGACTCATGACGGGAGCTGAGGGCAAGAACCCACATCACTTCACCCTGCTGAGTCATGCATCCACACGCACGTTCAAGCCTCCCAGCATTGCACTGGGTAGGCGCGGACATTGAGGAAGAGATTCGCAGGCCACGCAAAAGAGATTCGGATCCAGGATACCACAGCGGTGGTTTCTTGGATGCTACAACCGCATGATGCTGGACATACTGAGCCAACAGGTCCGTTACCCGGTATGTTGTACAATGTCGCTAGGCCATCGGGGAATACTGTGAAACCTCTCACGTTGGCCGCTTTGCTTGAGCAGTTCACGACGTCTGCTTACGGACGCGGGGGGGACATGGGTGGAGAAACGCGTGGGAGGAAGGGAAGAACAGAGGAGGCGGGGGAGGGGAGGAGCGCAAACTGCAAACGAGGGAGCGGGGGAAAACAGGGGTTTAGCAATGATGCTGTGCAGGTGGCACATGCGAGTCACAGAACAGTAAGGCGAACAAACCTCCTAGAGACACACAAATACTGTATACGGTACTCATATGGTACCGTAACAATGCGCATGCAAATCAGTGTTGGTATGCTGTGAGGCCATGGGCATGCTGACGGCAGCAGAAGCGCTGGCCACGCAGGCGAAGGCAGGTACAACAGCAGCAGGCAAGACACGTCCAGGTGGGGGGAACCTCATCATGGATGAAAGGGCAATGTCAACAATAACTCCAACCAATCACAATGATTCACACTGAAGCACAGGCGCAACGAGGCAAGGCATGCGCTAATGGGGTCGAGTGAGGAGGTAAAATGCTTACGAACGGTGCCGTTGACAGAACGTTGGGCCCCAAACCATGTGGCCCATAGAGCCCTGCCTGGAGCCCTGCCTGGAGCCCTGCCTGGAGCCTTGCTTGTTGCTACCAAGGCATCCCCTGGCATTCGGCGTCCACACCAACTCTGAAACACTCCCAGCTTCCGATACTACCACCCACGCTGCTGGCATTCAACGCTGCTGGCTGGAAGGTCACAACCCCCGCAAGGTGCTGCTGGCAACTCGACCTCGAGAGCCCGATGCTGCGGAAAGGTTAATGATCCAGTCATGCATCATGAGCTCTGGTATGCCAGGCCTCTGATCGGACACCCACGTGAGGCACTGCAGCACAAAGTTGCAGGCCTCCGCTGAAAGGTACCTCGGCAGCCGGATCTCGCCCATGCCCAGGCGCCTGATGAAGCCCGCGGTGCTGCTGCTGGCGAATGGTGTCTGCCCCACGAGCTGCAAGAACGCCATGTTGCAGGCATGGATAGGCGTGTGTTAGGAAGGAGACGTAATGAGTCGTAGCTTGAGGCCAGTGGCATGAGCGAGGGTGGCGGTGCCGCCAGATGGATACAAGCATATGGCGGCACCGCCGCCCTTAAAAATCACAAAACAAAGTCGCCCTGGAGTGAAGCGACACCCAGCCCTAAGTTGTGCACTCCTGCAGCACAACCAGACTCAGCGATTTTCTTATGAGGAGTCATGAATCATCCCCATCTGCGCCTAATGGGGGCGGGCTTACCAGCTCGTAAGTGAGCACGCCGAGCGCCCACGTGTCAGCTGAGAACCCGTAGTGCAGCTCTGTTCGCGCTGCGTCCTTCTCCTCTTGCGAAACCATTGCTCCACCGTCGACCATGCAAGCTGGTGATCCCATGGGATCTCGAGCAGGATCTGCCGCTGCATGGCTCGGCCCGTGCCGGTCTGGGGCGGTTGGAGAAGCTGCAGGAGGGGCCAGCAAGGGGCCGCCGACCACAGGCGGGGCAAAGGCAGCAGCAGCGCCAACAGGGGTCGGCAGAAGGGTCTGCGTCTCGCCTCTGCATGCGAAGCTGCTGCAAGGATTGCAGGTGGTGCCAGTGGGGGTCTGTGAGACCTGCATGCCCTTGGCTGCGCAGGGGTTGGCGGTGTTGTTGCCCGGGGCCGTTCTCAGGGCTATCCACGCCTGATGGCGCGACTTGTCGAAATCTTTCGGGGCGAGCTTCAAGGGGCACACCAGCATCTCCGGGCTGCGCACAAGCAACAACAACAGGTGGTTGGGTGAAGCAAAACGTCGAGCAGAAGCAGCAGTGTGGCGGTTTCACACATGCGGCGGCCGCATGTTTGCAGTGGAACCACACCATCGTGTGAGCGGCAGGCACCGACTTGATGACAGCAACTCAACACCATCAAATCGGACTCCAGTAAATAACACTGCTTGTGACATTTGTTTGCGTCGGTTGGTTGAGGCCTCACCTCATGTACTGGAGAGTGCCTGCAATGTTGGTGTCATTGCGATCGACACAGTGGGCAGCGGATGCATGAATGGCTGGTTAGAGGGTGGACCGCATCACAAGGCATGGAGGGCTCTGACGCAGGAATGACAGATAAAGAAGTACGGCGGAGCGGGATCCATCAGTCCCGAAGCAAGCGCCAATGTGAGTGCTGACATGATGTTGCTAGCTGTGTTTACATGCATCGTGCCTGTATGATGCACGCACAGGCGGTGTTGTGAGATGCACAGTCCTCTGCATCCCGGCCTCACCTCAGGCACCTGCAAACTCCCACACCAAGCAGCATGCAGCTTCATGGCAAGCTGTCGTGCAGAACATCCTTACATCCAGCTTACTCCTACCTGCCCTCGTATTTGCCGGCTCCTCCGCAATGTTGATAGCCAGCCCAAAATCGGCGAGCTTCAGGACACCGTCAGCCGTGAACAGAATGTTGTCTGCAGACGTGAGGGCATGAAGAGCAGCTTTTAGTCCTTGCCATAT
Source organism: Chlamydomonas asymmetrica (assembly GCA_001662385.1). NCBI lineage: Eukaryota > Viridiplantae > Chlorophyta > Chlorophyceae > Chlamydomonadales > Chlamydomonadaceae > Chlamydomonas > Chlamydomonas asymmetrica. The sequence goes on along the minus strand of BDDA01001527.1, from coordinate 13,451 downwards.
CCGTCTACTTGCCCCAATGCCGGTCTTGCCCTTGATGCATTTCACGCGGTCCTGGCACTTGGCGGTCCAGCCACTATCTGCCCCACTGAAGCAGCCTGTGCAGGCACGAGCAAACCTTGCGAATGCACATCCACCTGCAGCTTCTCCGCCTCGCTCACCCCCTGCCTCACCTGGCTTCAGGTCTCTGTGCAGTATCCCCTTGTTGTGCAGGTGGATGAGCGCCCTCATGGTGGGCCTCAGCACAGCCACCGCGTCCGCCTCACGCAGCAGGCCGGAGGCGTTGTGCATCAACTGCCTCAGCGTACCGCCCTCGACATACTCCACCACGATGTAGATGTTGTTGAGGAGCTGCATGCAAGCATGCGACACGATGTACGCGGTTGGGGCAACCTCGATTACAGAGATTTACCTGGCCGAGGCGCTCAAGGAGCCAAACGTGGCTCAACACGTTGAGCGACGGTCGGGGCGGCACCGATAGCGATTAAGCATGGTGTAATGCTGCATGCGGCTTGAGGTTGTGGGGTTGGGGGAAAGGGGGGAGGAGGGTTTCCACTCCAGGGGTGGAAGGTACGGTGCATACCCCTACCTTGAACGCAGCGTAGAACTGAATCACGTTGACATGCTCCAGCTGGGAATGTAGCGTTATCTCCCTGCGGCGAAATCCAGTCAACCATTACTACATCAGCATCTGGCCTCAGGCACAAGCTGCAGCTTACAGTCAGCAGGTAAGCCATACATGTACTTATCCGCTTGTGCTACGTACGTACGACGCGTTGGGGCAGCACCAGACACATGCGTGGGCTCAGTTGGACGACAGGCAGTTGTGTTACAGCTGACCGAGGCAGGGTCCAGGTAGGGTTCAGGATGGGATGCAGCGTGGGCTGCAGGGGTCAGCACTTCTGTATAGTAAGTAGGCACGCAGCACATGCCTGTAGAGGTGCAGCTTCTCCAGCTCCGCCCGCTTGCCCATGCAGTAAGTCTTGAGCGCCAGCATGCGCCCGGACAGCGCGTCCTGCACCTGGTGGACCTGCGGGCGCATGCATGCAGCGACAGAAGCAGGAGCGTTGGAAGGTAGATACAGCAATACGGTATGCAGCCAGGTAAATATAATGGTTGTGCGTGTGTCGGGGTCGGCGAGTGAAAGAAGATCATTACGCATGGTGCATGCAGGAAGCCCATAGCACGCCTGAACTTCCCACAGTGCATGCCATGTGCATACATGTCCCAGGATGGTCAGACGACAGCCGCAATTAAATAAGGTCACATGTGCATTTGCTGGCGGCTGGCAACAACAATTGAGGGCACGCACGTACGCATGCGCAAAGGTATGACTCGTTTCGATTCAAGGCCATCCGCAGCTCTCCCTGGCACCCCCACCTGTGAGGCGTAGCCGTTGTGCAGCAGCTTGATTGCCTTGAACTGTGAGCTGTGCCACACGGCGCGCTGCATGTCTGACGGCAGCGCGCGAGACTCCGCCAGCAGCACAGGCTGTGCAGGGTCAGCAACGCGCTGCGTCGCTGCCGCCCCCGCCAGCAGTTTCTCGTACCCGCTCACAGATCGCGTATGGGGCTTTGTGGTGAACGAGTTGCAGGCCTGCAACGTCAGCATCTTCCTGGCCGACAGCCGTGCTGTTGGTGCAGCGGTCTCGGAAGCGCATCTCGCTCTCAGGCTGCTTGGCTCAGGTCCAGCATAACGGCTTGGGCCACTGTTATCAGCCGTAGGAGGGCGACCACTGGTCATGTTGGTTCCTAGGGCAGCAAGAGGTCCGAGGGGGCTTTGAGGCCTAGCCTCGGAACGCAAATTGTCGTCTGCTGCCGCCCCTAGGCTCTGCCCAGAAAGGCCCTGAGGTGCGTTTGTGGCCCCAGCAGTTCCCTCAGTGGTACTTTGGGGCCGAGAAGTGCGCCCGAACTTGCGGCCAATTGATACGCTGGGGCTGCCAACAGCCTGGCCAGTGTTCGTGAGCACGTCGCCGGCACCGCTTGCCAGTTGTATTGCGGATAGCTCACGCTGCACTTGAGCAGTTGGAGTATCACAAAGGTAGGCGAAGTGGCTTCCCTCCAGGTCCAGTGCTGCTTTCATGCTGGCAGTCGACTCCATCAGGAATGATGCAGTTTTCAACCCAGCAGCGCCCGCAAGAATACCCACGCCACTGACGGTTGCAGCAGCAATGTTGGACGAGGACTGTCGCATGAAAGATGTTGGAAAAAGGTCATCGGCAACCGATGTCGTGTGGAAGCGAGGTGCCTGCGGCTGCACAATGCTGGCCGTAGCTGGCTCAGCAGGCAGAGCCGTACTGGCAAGTGTGGTCATCATGGTCGGTCCCGCATGCCGTACACGACCGCCTGCTGCTGACCTGCCAGCACTGCTGGGTTGTCTGTCAAGCTCTGCAAGACATGCTGGCGGCTGGTGTAGTTGCTGTGGCTGCCTGGGCTGTGCAGAAGTTGGCGTGGCGGGAGTGCAGGAGGAGCCCGCATTGCCAACTACAGGGCAGCCACAGCATGGGGCAGACACAGTTGTTACACTTAAGTATACTCTTGCATTCCTGCGGACATGCCAGCACGGTTGTTGGCTCCGTCAGTGTGGGCACTTGGAAGGTTCGAGGTGTGTGCCTGCTTTTGCCTGCACCTGGAAAGTCAAACATATACAAGCACTTCCTCCTGGAAGGCTTACACACACATGACCGAATATCTGCAATAACGAATTACAAGGCAAGTTATCATCAGGGTGACATTACACCAGGCCAGGCGGTGGGGACATCGCAGGACGGCGTGACTCACTGGCGTCACTATGCCTGGTGTTGTGTGTCTGCTGCTCAGCACGCCCTCCATTGCCGGCGTTTGACAAACAGCTGCCCATTGCAATGGGCTTGTCCTGAGCTCACCCGTGTTTGTACCGAAGTCCTGTATACAGCAAGAAATTGCGTGATGCCTTTGTCAGAAACGTTCAAAGGTGGCCTGGGACACATATCAAGGAAGCGGAGGTAACTGATTCATGTGTACAGACTTGCATAGATCATACATGCCAGCTAGCCTGCAGTTCCTTGTGCACAGACATTGTTAGCAAAAAGTGTTGCAGATGACGCCCGACAAAAGCAACCAGGACGGGTTTTCATCACGCCGTTAAACTTCAACTTTCCTCGACTTCAGTACTTTGCTTGCCAAGGCACAGGCACACTGTAGCATACATAATTGCTGCTAGATTCCAGAGGCGCGTACACTTTCTTCATTCACCACATTAAACACCGACCCAACATACCACAGGTATGCAAGGTACTGCACACTCACCTTGAGAGCTGGAAAACTGAGTTAGGACTGCTTTTACGCCAAGACTTGTGAGGAGTTGCTTTATGCCCTGCCCGCCGGGGCCAGTACTAGTACGATGAGACCTGGCGTCGACCCTTGATGACCCTACGCCAGTGGTTCAGAGCAGGTTTGAGAACGACATTTCGAACCCATTCTCGCATCCGGGCTGAGTTCCTCACTGGCGTCCGAGGGCAAGTTTGAAATTACGGGTTTGATGATACCCTCGCTTCGTTTGGCGTAAGCACTTGCATACTTCAGAATGCGTTTAATTCGCGTACCAAAGTCGCCCTAAATGATGCAGCGAATGAGGGTTCGGACTCGCGATGTGCCGGGCTGTTCGGCTGTAGTACGTTGTTCTCTGCTGTTGGCTCCCATCACGGTTCTTCTACTCCATGCCGAACTCTGTGAATTCTGCGGATGTTTCAGCCTTGGCTGATTTCTTGTCTGCAGTGCATACACTTCATTGTCCGGGTGAGGTTTAACGCGGCAGGTGGTGGATGGTGTGCCGAGGGCGCCCGCCTGCACGCTTCCTCACTACAAATCACTGGTCAATCCACCAACTCTCGATGCCATATCCCGGTCTGAGCCTCTGGCTATACTGGTCCGGGTGATGTAATCTCTCTCTCTCTCTCTCTCTCTCTACAACTGGGGCCATGCCCCTCCGCTGAGTGCAGTTGAGGCCCAATCCTGAACTTCACACCTCGCAGGTCCATACGTGTTACACAGCAACTGTTGATAGCAACCAAAGCCAAGCACCGCTCAGTGCTGGTCAACCATCACTCAGGTCCGAAGTACGGGTTACTCCCCGGCATTAAGAGAGCCACCCAAAGTCATAACAACACATGCTTTTGTCAGGTTTGGCAGACGGGTGGTCTGCCAGTTGTGCTTTAAAGCCCGCCGATCCTGGGGAACATCGACGTAGCTCAGAACCGCACCAGTTTCGGCGGTGCCAACGTCAGAACTGTGGTGTCTGCCAAGCGAAGCACATGCGTTGGTGAAGGTGAACGAACTGGACAAACTTCACCTGTATCACTACCGTTAAGCGTGCAGTTGAGGTGCGGTTTCGCGTGACATGTTCTGAGTTTTGGGTGGCCCCATAGTGGATGCCGTTGTCTGCAAAACTAGACTGGCGCTTCAGGAAAATGGCATTACAATTATGCTTGCATGTTTTGCGACTCTTGGAGATGCCGCTTGTGCTTTTAAAGCAAGAGAGCTGGCCAAGCGCGCAAAAGGGAACAACTTTGCTACCGCCCTAAGGCGACAAGCAGAGCGGAGTCAACGGTAAGAGATGCTAACCGACTGTCATGTTTGCCTGTATAGACCTGGAAGTAAAGTGTTGCACTCCCTGTCACAGCAGCCAACATGAAAACGCAGCTGTAAGGCAAGGAGCAACGCGCGCCCCCCTCCCACGTGATCCTGGCAGGTGTAGGCGTGGTCCGGCATGCTCTGCCCACTTCTCTGCAGCGTCCGCTGCTGCCGGTCCACGCCCGCACAAACCTCATTCCAGCATCCATCAGCGCTGGGATGAAGCTTGTGAGAGCAAACCTCGCTCTCACAAACCTCATGCATCTCAGCGCCCATTACTGCTGAAACGAAACTTGTGAGGCTCTTCCGGCAGCGGATGTTGCAGAGGGCAGTGGGCCGACACAACCGCCGGGAGTGGTGCCTCATTTTATCTTATCATCTATTACGCACGGTTTCGGGGCTGGTTTCGGCAACATACACTGATCTGGTTTCGGTGCCGTTTTTGGTGCTGTATGTGGCCAGTGTAGCTAGCGCTGTTGGCGGCCGTTGGCGGCTGCCGCCTGGGAGTTCGTTGAGGCTGGGTTTGTGTCCACGTTTGTGTCTGGTGTGAGCGAGTGGACGGACGCACCATACGGCTTGTCCAGCGTGTTGTGCTGCAAGCGCACGGCTGAAGTGATACGCACGCATAACGGTGCGTTGCGCACACTTGGGGAGCAGCAGCAGGAGCAGCGGAAGCAGGGGCACCAGCTCTAGATGCTGATGCATGCGCCAACCGCAAAAGCGGACGTGGGGTTTTGGCGACCGCCATTGCACAGCACGAGCGTGCCATTGCATCAGGCAGGAGTGCATAGCCTTGAGACAGGTAGCTGTACAGCCGCCGCACCGAGAACGTGTGAGGTGCCGCACACTGTTCTAGACACGTGTCAATGTGTCATGCACAAACCCATAAATCTGCTGTGATGTCTCTAGGCCACCCACTGCGCTGTCTCTAGGCATGCATTTGACTGCCAGCACCCACTGACCCACACGTGCGGGTATGTGGTGCATTCCAGGTGCGAAGGGCCACGTATAAGGCATCTGCCTGGGACGCGTTACATGTCAAATGTAATGCTATAGGAATGCATCTTCAGGCGCTGTGATCCTGTCATCAGTATTGTAGGAGGGCGAGTTCCACATGCCCACATGAGCAGACCGCATGACTTGTGTTGCGCAATGCTAGCAATGCCGTGGCACGTGCCGTTGTGGGATGTAATTAAGTGAACATCGCGCCTGTATGTGGTGGCCCTTGGCGCCTCAGCTCCCCCGGACTTAAGCGCGTGCTACGCGTGCACCCTTTGCTGTACGCACGCATGCGTCGCAAGCAGACACGACCATGCCACGTGCATAGCTTGGTGAACCTCTTCTGCTGGTCCCCATCTGGGGGGAGCATGGGCCGTTTGGCCGACACGCTCCTGATGTAACATAACATAACATGACATAGCAGACACGACCAGGCCCCATGCATGCACCAGGTCCTACCAGGTAGCGCGTTGCATGCTGTGGCACAGCAGACACCACAAATCTAATTTAATGAGAAGGCAGCGGGCAACGGTCTGCATTGAGCATGTGGCTCGCAGCGGTGTAGGCAAACAGCCCAACATGTAACCTCCTGCATGCATACCGGATTTATTCAGGAGTTGTGCCCCAACAGGCAACATTAGCAACATCCACTGTAAGCGGGCCCTAACCCAGCAGTATGTATCTTCCGTACGACCACTGAGCATTATTCATACACAGTATGCATGTCGGCTGCAAGGCGTGCACCGTTGCGTATACCTCCAGTCAGGCAGCAGTCAGGCTATGGTGGTATTCCCGAGGGCACCTCTAGCACCTCTCAACACCGCAATTAGCGTGCGTAGTCCTCGGCAGAGCCAGCACACAATTGCTGACTGCTGTAACGGTGTGAATACTGCACGCTTGCAATTTCAAAGTTGTTCTTGGTGGACAGACCTATTGTCACCAGAAAACAGGTCAGAGTTCTGCCCGAGCGTCGAGTCCGTACTTCATACGGTGGGCATGCAACTAGGTCCGTCGTGAGGTTGCCGTCGCCTGGCCACCACCTAAAACTCATCGTGAGCGCTCACGATGCCCCCTGGCCAGCATGCTGTGCGCAGAGGGCAGGCAAAACCTCCATGCCCCACATTTATTCGCATCGTTGGCCTTGTCACCACAAACCACAGCTGCCCAGCAACTTGACCCAGAGCCACCCGCGACATCTCACCAGGCTACACGATTGCGATTTGCACTGCACGCACCAGCGTGGCCACCAGGGCAGCTCCCAATGCAGTCGTTGGCAGCTGCCAGGGCTGCACCCGCCCGTGCGTGCATGCCATGCATGACACGCGTGTAGGGGTAGCGGGTGAAGCACAGCATGGTGACAGGGGGGCCAGGCTTGGGGAACATGCTGGGTGCGAGCTTGTGCAGCAACATCGCGCAGACCAGGTCTGCTGCCATGAGCACCTTGCCGTACAGGGCGGTGTACCATGGGAATGCGCCTGGCGTGAAGGTGGCGGTCTGCAGGCACAGTAATGAGCAGCGTTGGGCATGTTGCAAGATTGCCAGGAAATGCATGCGGGAGCTTTCAGTCAGCGGTGCAGGCAGGGGGAGCATTGAGTGATTGATCGACTGTACATCCAGTGACTTTGTGGGGCAACAGGGGATGGGTTTAGCACGGCAGTGTGAAGTGTGCTGTGTGAGCAATGCGTGCCTGCTCATACCGGCAGGCCCCGACAAACACAGCAGTGAGATGGGGGGTAGCAGACGATTGGGGGTACTGGCAGGGGGGTACTGGCAGCATGTGCAGTACGATATCAGTGGTAATGTGCACTGGACTGCAGTTGCTCTGTGCCTGGGGAATTGCAGGCACAGCATAGCAGGCATTTAACTCCCACCCATGCTCGGATAATTGTTGATCACGTGTACAGCGCTACTCACGGTGGCAACGTGGAGGTGCTGCAGCGCGTGCACATCCGTGCGCCGTGCCGCTGTGAAGAGCGGCGGCAGAGCGTCCAGGTCACCATGGCAGCTGTCCAGAGCGCGGCACAGCGCACCCACCGACTCGAGGGCGGCATTCACTCCCTGCAAGCAGTGGCCAGATGCATCAGTCAGGTGCTGCCATGGGCTGCATGCATGGGGGGATCTGCACGAGGCGCCTGCCTGACCAGGATGCCAGTCTTACGAGTCGTCACCAGTCACCCAAGTGATTGTCGGCCTTTCCAGGGGCATATTGGCAACGGTGCATTTATTTTGGGCCGGTGCACGTTCAGCAGAGCAAGAAATAGTGGAGCAAACAGCTGCAATGTCTTCGCTGGCATGTCAAAAAACAGTCAACCTGGAAATCAGCATCTGCCCTCACTCCGCGCCCCTACCTAAACACATCTGCTGAGTGATATCTACCTCATTGCAGCGCACCTGCCCAAGGGTTGGCGTGACAGAGTGAGCGGCATCGCCAAGAAGCACGACGCGGGGGCCATGGAACTGGCTGACACGTACAATCCTGCCAAACTTGCCGTGCGCTGCTGTGCCGTCAGCGGTTGTGCTGGCCACCAATGCATCCACCCACTCGTGCGGCAGTGGGGTGGCCCTCATGAATGGCTTGCTTGAGGGGTCCCGGCTCATACCTGCGTGCATCCAGCACCACTCATTGCCCATGACTGTAGTGCGGCGTAAAAGGTAAGGTGCATGTGTCAATCTGTCCAACCGCAATAGGAGCTTGCCGGCCTGAAAGCTGAATTATCACATGCGACACAAACACCATGGCCGGGCACAGCTATGTACAAACGCACATCCGGGCATGAGCATAGCATGCATTCATGCATGCTCGCCTTGATTTCCACGCCCACACACTCATGCGCTCCATCCCAGCGCTGCCACATGCTGCATGCTGCCACAGCACACATCATGCAGGCCCCTGGATGGACAGCATGCATTGATGCATTGCATCGTCTCATGCACTCACGTTGAGTAGTTGATAGTGCCGCTGATGGTGCCATCCGTTTCCAGCCACCCTGTGATGCGGGGTCCAATGGGGTCGTTCAGCGGCATCATGAAGTACTTGTACTCGCCCGGCCGGTGGCTGCCGATGCCTTTGACGAGCTCCCAGCTATCCCAGCCGCCGTTGTTGCCGCTGCCGCTGCCATTGCCGTTGGTGTTGGTCGCAGCAGCCGGAAGGGACGGAGGCAGGCCCATGAATGTTTTGTACGTGCGCGCTGATTCGTACAGCGGCTGCACTTTGAGGCCCGGCACCTGCGGCAGCATGGCGGTCCGCACAGCACTGTTTGCACCGTCGGCGCCGATGAGTAGGTCGTACTGCACCGAAGTGGTGGTGGGTGATGCGGTGCCGTTGTTGCTGCTCGGGGTGGAGAACGTGGCGGTGCGGGTCTTGAGGTCCAGGGAGGATAGCGGGGAGTTGAAGTGGAAGGTGATGGCATCCGGGTAGAGCCGCCTGGCCTCGGCCACCAGGTCCCTGCATACGCGTGTGAGGATGGATGAGCAGACGGGCGTGGTTTGATGGGTGCTGGCAGCTGTTTTCAGGTGGAGTTTCAGGATATGGCAGGTAACAGATGGTAGGTGCATCTCCTAGGAGGCATGGACAAGCAGCAGCTACATACAATGCTTTGAAGACAACCCTGCTCATGCCTGGACTCAATGCCCCCTCCGGCCCCCCATAGGTACACGTGCATGCATGCACACACATGTACACATGCACAGTTGGTGGCGTGCAGCATCACCTTGAGAGAGATTGGCGGTCCACCCAGTATGTCTGCTCAGCAGCAGCGATCAGTACCACGCACACCGAGCTTCAGTGGTGTGCAGAGTCAGCAGCAACCCAACGTGCTATTGGGCGAGGCGGTGCGTGCTGCGTCTACCGTGCTGTATGGATTGGCTCCACAATGTTTGGCCCAGTCCCAAGGCAGCCATGCAGTGGAATCATCGATGCTTGCGGCGTACAGCGACTGTCACTGCAACCAAGCCATACGTCCCTGCATGCATGGTCATCCCTGTCGCTGTCTCCTTGCAGCCTTGCACCCATGGCCCAGTAATGCACACACACAAAAGGGGACTGACCAAACTGAAAGCACGCGCACCCATTCCTGCTTCCCCACCAACACCACCATTAGTACCACAAGCACATCCGTCCCCCCCACACATCTGTGAACCCACCGTGTCCCCGGCTGCGTCCACGTTGAGGTATGGCGTGCTCTCACTGCGTGCGCCCTTGCATGGCGGTCGGCTGAGAAAGGCCGGCGATGCACCTCCTGTGTGCTCCCGGATCACATCCAGCGCGCGGGGGCAGACCTGCATCACATACGCCTTGGGGCCCGCGGCCCGGTACCGCTGCTGCTGTGGTAGTTGACTGGGCTGACTCGGCATCCGGGAGGCAGCAGTATTAACCAAGGTTTCTGGGTCTGACAGCTTCTCGTACACCTGTACGTCCACGCCAATCACGTGATAACATAGCACACTCAAATGTGTTTGTACACGGGCCACATACAAGAGCCCCACGTTGTGGCTTGATGGGTGCATGGAGGGCATGCTGCTGGTGCTCCATGCAGCATATGGTAGTGCAGCTGCTGACACCGCTGATCACTTGTACTGCAGGCGCAGGGAGCGTAATGTTCACGCACGCCGATTTTGACAGCATCTGGTGAGTGTAGTGTTACGCTCAGGCAGCAGCAGCAGCACCAGCAGCAGCACCAGCACCAGCAACAGCAGCAGCCACATTCAATGAGAGCGACGACATGCCCGGCCCATGCATGACCAAGCTGTATGACATGTGAAGATGCCAGACAGCAGTAGGAACATGTGTTTGGATGGACTACGCTCATGCCTCCATTGGCGCAGGCTGCCACGGTCATCAGGGTCGCATGCAAGCAGATTTGCAGTGCAAGTGTGTAAAGTGGGTTCCGGCGGCAAAGCAAAGAAGCGGTGTATGCACTGACCTCCACTTTATAACCCCGTTTGGCCGCAGCCATTGCTACCACTGGTCCTGCGCAGCCAGCACCGACGACAACCATCACAGCCTTGTACACAGCAGGCGAGGCTCCACGCACATCGGGTGCGGCCCCAGCCTGGGGTAGTTCTGTCGATGCCGCTGACACTTGACCCGCTTGCGCCTGACACAGAGGCTGCGTCCGCCTCAGGCCGACTTGGATGTTTTCGCGCACCAGTTGCCTGTTGGCGAAATGGTTTGGTGAGTTGGGTTTGTCACGCACAGTGGGGGCCAGGTCAACAAGCACAGTAATAGCACACTGTGCGTGTAGTACAAAACGCGAGCTTGGAAATTTAAGGCCAGGCTGGGGATATATAATCTCAGCTCAGCCAGCCATATTTGTGACACGCCTGCAAGCCAACCGATAGCAGAGAGGTTTCACCAGGACTGCACACGGGGAGACCTTACTTGCGTCGTGGGGTTGTGGTGTGCACTTGGGATGCTGGTACAGACTGCCTCCCACATCTGATACCGGCAGCGCCTCCCAAGGATGACTGACTGAAGACGCTGGCTGGGCGTCCAATCCTACTATTGATGGCCTTCATTCGCACCCTTGAGCAAAACTTCACCGGACCTTCACAGTGCCTGATGTTTTTTGGGGTCTGGACAACTGTAGATGTTCGTGGAAAGACTATAGCAGGCCCGACCAGAGCTGCCTTGACAAGACCACACCCACAATAAGGGAAAATAAAGAAGGTCAAACGTGACGAACTTGCCCTTTATGGGGAAAGGCCGTGTGCAAGCTACGCTGACGCGTCAGCTTGTTCGGTAATTCTCACGGTCCCATAGTCTCACCCTCCCATAAGCTCACAGTCCGATACACCCACAGATAAGAAAGGTACAAGTGCACAAGGTAGGTGCCCACAGTGCACAGCGTAATCACGCTCCCATCCATAAACTAAAAAGTGACACCGAAACCGCTCGGAACCGCTACAAGTGCGTCAGTGGTTGTGGGCGGTGTTGCCGTATTTCTGACACTTGGAGGCTGCCTGCAGATCATTCGTTCAAGCCATGTTACGTGCTTAACATACTGCGCTGTCTGGTGAGCAGCCCCGTGCACAGACTGTCACTTCGTTCAGCGTATGACTGGATGGTATGACACATACACGCACAGCAGTCGATGAGCGGTCAATGAGCGGTCGGTGTTACGTGGCATGTGAAAAATGCACCACACGCTGTATAGGACCTGGGAAGAAGACGTTGATGCACGGCCAAGGCAAAACCTGTTGCAAAAGTGACACTACACTAACTGCTGCATGTACTGCACGTGTCAAGTCAGCTGCATGCCTGGGCATGCTGACTCATGCATCTCCGTAAAAGCTCATCATGCACACAGGAGGAATGCAGAGCAGGAAGCTGAATATACGGGCCATAATGCAAGCAAGCAAGGCGTGCATGGGCATGGCGAGCGACCTGGGCAAAGGCCGAGACCCCGACACAGAAAAACCAGCAGGCCTGGGAATACAGAAACCAATGTCTGGGAGGGGCCCCATCTGGGAGGAATCAATTATCGAGCTGATCAACGTCTGACTGGGACAAATGTGACGTGCGGGGCGTGTCAATCAAGAAGGCCCTTGTCTGCTGCCTGCAGCCCCATGCAACCCTCACAGCTTGTGTGGCCTTAATCCTTCTACCAGCTATACGATTGAAGACCATGCTACAGAACTGATACTCCTGCGCTTTCAGGCCTAACACCTAGTTTGCTTTGATCGCTTGTGCACATAGTGCACAGCACACACACACTGAGTTGCTGTGGTGTCCCTGTTTGTACGTTTACGTAAGACCCGCACGTGTCTGACGCGCACAGTAGTATTTGTAGTACTTGAGTTCACCAGTCGCGTCGCCCGCTGTTTAGCGGACTCCTCCATTTCCACAACAGATACCCATACAGGCCTGCTGGACCGACCGTGGTGATGCAAGCCTTGGACATACAGCCAGGTGCTGATAAGGGCCTGAGCAAGGAACAGCCAGATCCTCCAACGAACGGCCCAGGGGTTGCTGTAGCTGCTAGCCCAGACCCCGATGCCGTTGTTGACCATGTACATAGCAGCTGCCCGGAGGAGGAAGTCAAGCCCATACCGTACTACAAGGTCTACGCCAAGGCTGACAAATGGGACAAAATTGCCATCTTGCTGGCCTTGGTTGGCTCTGCGGCAGAAGGTGGGTGCTGCAAACATGTGGCCATCAGCATCCACCATAATAGGCGGCTTGGTGCCCTTGCGTGCGTATACCCCTTTATTTGTCACCGCTTGGCGAGCATGCATTGTTACTATTGTCATGCCCTAGAGTACGCCTCAGCTTTCAGATACCTTCGTCATGGGTGTGTGCAGCATGCGTTGAAACCTCTAAGCATTTGATCCATCTGGCACTGCGTGCAGCACTATCATCCCTATCATGCCTACAAGGCCTGATGGTGACGTCATCTTCAGTGAAGCTATCAGCACGGTGCACCTTTGCCCCGCCATGCTTGCAGGTGCCGCTCTACCTATGTTTTCAATCGTATTTGGCCAGTTCACCAACGTAAGCTCTGCTCCGTTCAATCCCACCCCGCCCGTGCGATTGCTTTTGCTGCGCTTGCCCGTTGTGCCCATGCATGCTTGTACTGGATGGCGATACATACTGGGAATCACACGCATGCGTGGTGACGCTGCCTGCATGCATGCAGGCTTTTGGCAACCCGGGTGCAGACTTCATCAGCATCGTGAACAGCCTCGCCCTCAAGTTTCTGTACCTTGCTATAGGTATGCAAGCCTTTGGTTGCCGCTGCTTGCTTATCTATATATATAACTTTGTATCTCGGGCCCGGAGGCCCGCACCCGCAAAACCATGCAAAGCGGACAATCAGGGGTCAAAAGCATCGCCCCGGCTCGGCC
>BDDA01001526.1:1388-17781 GCA_001662385.1 Chlamydomonas asymmetrica | reverse complement strand
ACCATAACCGCGCGACCTGAGCCGCGCGACATGCCGCACTAGGCACGCGCGCGAGCGGTGCCCCCGGCCCGTGCGCAAGTCATTAGGTTGCGGCAATACGCATGAAGTGGTATATCGCGCGCGCGGCTTGACCGTTTTGAACGATTCAAAGTGCGTTGCACGCGCCTTAAAGTGCACTGATCGTCGCCCCCCACAAGCACATATGCGCATGAGATGTTGGAGCCACTTCGCATGCAGCCATATACGCATGCAGCCATCTACGCATGCAGCCATCTACGCCTTTGCATGCAGCCATCTACGCCTACGCATGCAGTCATCTACGCATGCAGCCATCTACGGTTTTCTCTTTGCTTCTCTTGCGGCCACGGAAGCCAAACTCAGCCCAAAAAGCGCTAGGGGCTTGGATGGACGGCGTGGGTGAGCAAAACGCGTGGTTTATTCCCGTATTTCTTCCGTTAGGAAGAAATTAAGGGCCTACCGTCCGAAATGCAAATATAGTGAACCGGTTAGTCTCGCGGAAAGCACCTTGAGAGGCCGTCTCGCGACCCGCAATTGATGCAACGGCCTTTGTTATACCCTAGTGGTCGGAGACTATTGTTTCAGGTGAATATTTGGAGGAGTTTTGGAGAAGCTAGGTGCGGTTGTGCCATGCGTCCGCCGGTCTCGGCGCGCGTGGCGCGCACGTGCAAAACAACAGTGGAAAGTGCAAATATAGATGTGAAAGGTTTTGTCATAGTACGAATAAATAACATTTGCTTGCCAGATGAATATTTGGTGGTGTTTCGGAGAAGCAAGGTTCGGTTTTTGCACATGTACGCATGCTTGGCGCACTCATGAACAACAGCCTCGTAGAAGTGTGCAAAGAATCACACTTGCACATTGCAAGACCCATTTACATTTCATTGTGTGTACGCTTATGCGTGACATGTGTGGTTATGCGACGTGAACGATTTGATGTGCGTGTATGGGGCGTTGGGCAAAGGGGGGTTGAACTGCCGCGCATGACACACTCGGTTGTACGTATCACGATGATATTTGAGTTTGGATTGGAAGACCAACGAAAATAACTCCAAGTTCACCCAAATTGGCGGGGTAGTGACAAAGTGAACAAGTGACAAGTGACAAGTGAACGAGTGACAAGTGACAAGTGACAAGTGACAAGTACAAGTGACAAGTGACAAGTAACAAGTGAACAAGTGACAAGTGACAAGTGACATCATCACTTGCGGTCGCCCAACCCTAACCCACTTCTTTGGTGCCACGTACCCGGCACATGTGTCTTACAGTTACATGTATGCACTTACGCTTACACGTATGCACTTACATTACATGTATGTATGCACACACACACACTTGCACTTGCGCATGCGTTTGCGCTTGCGCTTGCGCTTGCACTCACATGTATACACTTACACTTACGCACTGTACACTATACACTTATGCTTACACGTATGCACTTACACGTATACACTTTCACTGTACTATACACTACACACTGTACATTATACACCATACACTGTACCATACACACTATAACGATGTACGTCCGGCCCACAACAATGTGTTTCCATCTCGCATAGCGCAACGACCACCCCTCGCATGCATCACGTACGACATGCGCTATGTCCTGGACCATGCCAACCAGCGCATTGTGTGTGTTCTAGTTGTGTGTTTCTTAGAACCACAACCACCGTCCGATTGTAGTTGTGTTTGCACAGTGTTTGACTGCATGTGACTGCATTTTTGTGTGGTGCCACATGCCCAAAGCCCGTATTTCTCTCGTTGTGTGTCGGGTTGTGCGTGGCGTGTGTGGATGTGCAGTGTGAGTAGCATGATGTGCATGTAGGGGTTTTAGGGCGGAAGGCCGATTTGGTCGTCACCAAGATATGCGTGTTTAAGTGCCTTGCGGCAAGTGAATTGCGGTATTTTCCCTTAGCACGGTAAGTTCGATTCCCCTTCCTAGAAGCCTTTGAACACTTCCTAGAAGCCTTGAAACCCCTCTAAATCCAAACCTAAACACCCTGCGAGTTCAATTGGTGTGAGTTGACTAAGTTGATGAACGACGGCGTGTGAATTTGTGGACCTCAGGTGCAAACCTGTGTGTTGTGTACTGTGCTTAGCGTGTGAAATGTAGCTTGAAGAGGATGTCTTGGCTGTCTGTGATGCGTCCACCCCGGGGGCTTGACAGTTGGCGGTACTAGCGGTACACAAATTGAATGCCAAGATGTCAGTGTAATATAAAAGTCTGCTCGATGTGTACCACGTGTTTGTCTTTGCTGATGTACATGAAACTGAGTCATTGTGTTTGTTCTAATGGCATAACACACTTAGCGTGTGTATGACTAAGCGGTTGCCCGCCACTCTACCAAGCACACGTTGTGCCAACACCGACGCGCTTTACTCACTGGTATCATTCCTTGCGTGCAATGGCACGCAAACGATGGGAATATGCAGCGTGTATTTTGATTCTTGCGGTCGCTCAGTATGCAAGTTGCGCCGAAGCGGAGGCATGGCAAGACCTACCTGAACCCGGTAAGGAAACACGGTCGACCGTTAGGACAGGTGTTATCCACACACAAACCAAAACATATTGAAGTGGCTGTGTGTATGTATGTGTGCCCTTTTAGAGCAGCACGCCATCGTGAAAGCAACGTTTGGGTCCGTTATGCGCACCGACGTGGGGAGGTCCGCGTGGAACAGTCGCCAGATTCGGTGGCAAAACGTGACTGCAGCAGTGTTATCTAGTTTGGCGGCTTCATATATCGTGACATTGAAGGAAATGAAAGTGGTTATTGCTGCCGTACGGAAGGACCTCCAGACGATTGCAACGGGCATCATGGCGACACGCATTGCGCGAGAGTGCGGTGTACGTCAACGCGTGGCAACCGGCGCTTATGGAAACGCCATCGATGAAGAACGTGAACGTGCAACAATTCGCAGGTGCCTCAACCACCGGGAGGAGCGTGCACGTGCTGTCAACGTTTCTTGTACTCGTGCTTTTTCCGAGTTCAAGCCGGAGGAACGACAAAGGCGGATGCGCACCGCGGTGTTAGGTTTGGGCACTGGGTCTGGAGTGCCCGCACGAGAGCCGGCTATGCAAGCTGAAAGCGACGAGGTGTCATCTGTCACGTCAGACGTTTCGTCTATGGGGGTATCGTCGGTTATCTCGGACACAGATACCGACGCCCGCGACTATTGCCGGCGCAATAGTGTACAAGATGACATGACGGTGTTCCAATCGTGCGTAGCTGTCATGATGACCATGATGCACCTTGGTGAAGAAGACCTGCTGCCAACAAAGGAATACACGTTCGAGCGATATGTCGCCACCGCGAAGGATTTTCGTGCTAGCTTCGAGGATGCACTGCCCAATCAGGTGTGAAGGTGTGATAGTATGCACGGTCCTTTGTAGTCATTGCAAGTTTGTCTGCAATATTTGCAACACTTGTCATCATTGACATGTTGTAGTTGGTATCGTCCCCAATTGAAGATATGAGTTGATAGCGGCAACACGTTGCAAGGTGTTGTTCCTCATGTGGCACACAATTGGCATTGAGGGTACATTGTCCGTTGTTCTTGCGGTTGTTTTTGTCATGCCAAGCGGAGAGTGCAATTTGTGCAACAAACGATTTGACGTCGTTTCGCAGGTTTGTGCTGTGTGCTCCGGGTACAAATGCAACAAGGACAAGGTTGAAGTGTACGAGATAGACACCTACTTGCAAGACCACGGTGACATACTTTCCATGACCGCTCCGACCGCCAACAATACTCGTTATGCGTGGCGTGGGTGCAACTATCACTTGCAAGGAGACATCGATGCCGGGTGCATATATGAGGACGGTGGTGTCACTTATGTTCAGGTGCGCATGCATGTGAGTGAAATGCAAGTGGTGTGGCAAGTGCATTGTATCACTTTGAATTTCGTTTCCTGACGTCATGATTGTGTGCGTTGCGGCAACCACATTCGCAGGTGTGCAACAACTGCAATACGGCGCTAAAGCAGAAGTCACTGCCATTTGAAGCTTTGAAACACATTGATGCTGGCGTGACGCCAAGTCACTTGGAACCATTGACGTACTTGGAGAGTGTGCTAGTGAGCCCACTACGGCCTTACCGCAATGTCTTTTTTGTACGCGGCAATGCAGCAACGTATCGGTCATCTGAGACGTTCACCAAAGCTATACGCGGGCACGTGATCGCGTTTCAAAACCCTGACCCATCGTCATTGTTGACTGTATTCCCTTTGGCGTTGGAAGCTATCCCGGAGTACATTCAGGTGGTGATGTTGTCTGCAGTCATAGGACCTGAGGAGACCAACAAACGATTGCAAGCAGCGACAGCGCTACAAGTGCGTGGTGCAGTCGTGGTTATGTGGTGTCGTCACTTGGCCAACGTGTACCGCGACAAACCCATTGCAACGCTCACTGAGGCGACCTTGCATGTGTACCGTGCAATGAACGGCGTTCCTCAAGAGTTGGTGCGCAACGCCATATTGGCACCTGATATTGCAGCGGCGGAGCGGGCCGAGGCCGCGTTCATGACCAACCGGGATGGCTATTGTGCACAACGTTATGGAACAACTGAAGAGGGAGCTGCCCAAGAGGACGTGAATGATCGTGAAACGGGCCCTATGGCTGGCATCGACGGGATTGAGTTCGACACCGATGGTCCGGGTGCCGCCAATGTGGCAGCGGCACTTGCGTCTGCCGCACGCGGAGCACGTGCTGAGGACGTTGTGTGTGATGGTGGGAAGCTAGTGGTACGGACGGGGTCGACGCCATTCAGCGACTACAACCCGGATTGGTTTGTATTGGTTCACTGTACATCGTTTCCGAATGGCACTGGTGGACCTCCTGACAAGAAATCCATAAACGCGTGGTGCGAGATGATATTGAAGCGGTACCCGCGTTCGCAATTTGGCGGCAACTCCAATTCGGTTTTGGATATGTTCAACATCATGCAACGTCATCAGGTATTGAACCGTTCGTTCGTTACCTGCAAACTACGCCCAAAGGACACGGAGGTCATTGGCACATTGACGCCTCGACTAATGGAAGCAGCATTGGAACTTATGAAAGGAGACCTACGTGGATCACAAAATTCAGCAGCGTACAAGGCAGCTCCTTACCCTGTGCGCGTTCTTCTCAACAACTTCCGCTTGTCCAACCAATATGTCCCAGGCGGCGCACAAGCCATGGCATCGTACCGCAGCAAGTGCAGCGGAGTGTGGGGAGTATACGGAGCGTGGACTATGTTCTTGAACTTCAACCCGTCGGAGTTAAATTCGCGGGTGTGTATAGAGCTGTGTGGCAAGTCCTACGACGTTGATGGCCAGACAGGAGACCCAATCAACCGTCCTTCTATGCATGAGCGATGGAAGATGGTTGCGGCGAATCCGGTCGCGTGCGCAGAGTTCTTTCGAGCTGTTGTTAGCGCTATCATGAACGTGTACCTTGGATGGCCTATCGGAGCGACGCAACAACGAAACGCGGATTGTATGTTTGGCATTATCGATGCTATTGCGTTGAAGTATGAGACGTTTGGACGGCTCGCCTTGCACCTGCACGGGCTTATTTGCCAACCAGGCTTGCAACCAGAGCGCGTGTTGCACTACTTCACCGTCGGCAAGGCGAACAACGTGTTTGATTTCATGGAGTACTTGGCATGTGCATGGCTACCTAGCCCGGATAGTACCATCCGTACGCCCCGCCGTGATCTGTATCAAGCCACCTTGCCGTCACAGACGCAACAGTTGGCAAACGCAACGACTGCAAACGCCACTCCGTTGATGCAGTTACAGGCTGAGACACCACCTGCGCAACTGCGTGATGTGGTTGCAAGGGAAGCCCAATTGGAATCATGGACTCAAGAGGAGCTATGCAAGTACGTGGGCATGTGCGTGGTGGCGCTGCAACTACACGCTCATAGCATGACGTGCGCCAAGAATGGGCACCGCGGGGACGATGCCGACTGCCGTATGTTGTACCCGCGGTTCTTGCTCCTTTACTCATTACTATTGGACAACGTGCACATCATCTTGCGTCGCGATCACGCGTTCGTCGTTCCTTTCAACCCCAGCCTCATGATGGCGTTGCCTTTCAACCACGCGATATATGTGCTTGCGGACCAAAGCCGATGGGCGCGGCGGAAGCAGCTATACGATGAAGCTGTTGCACGTGGTGACATGTTGAGGTCTGCTCCAGAGTTGTGCACTATGCCTGTGGAGGCCTTTATGGCCTCATGCTACGCCACAAAGTACCAGGGCAAAGTTGGCGCCGCTGGAGTCACCGCTCCAGTTTTGGATATCGCCAAGGTAACGTTATAGAGCGAACACCCTAATCAAATACAACGAGCACAATAAACAATTGCGATCATGATGGCATGTGTGTGTTGTTGTGCAAGGAGGAATTCGAGGTGGCCATGTGCAAGAGTTGATGACCAAATCATGGAGACATGCGTGCGTGCGCTAGCAGCTTTTTGGAGGAAAACTTGTTCCATGCATACTATTGAGCAAGCATGGATACCCTAATGCTGCGCAGGAGTTCAACACCAATGCTGCCACCGCTGATGGCACAGCGGAAAATGGCCGTCGGTTTTTGCGTCGTTTGATGAATGGTACCAACGGTAATCTAACTTATTACCCAGCTACGATTGCAGCTATGCATGTGTTGGGGTACGGCGACACCGAACTGACACATGCAAGCGTGGCATACTACCATACCGCGTTCACACACAAGTGGGCACAAGACGTCAACGCAGATGACACCACCAACGTTCCTCATGACTTTGTTCAATATGGTGCCAGCAACCGAACCTGGAACGTAGTGGACGACTACCTGCACCGCCCCGATGAGCTGGAAGACTTCTCTCCAACAATGTACTGCATGTTTTTTGAGAAACGTCGCCGTGACAAAACCATTGAGCGTGGCGAAGACCGACGACGCGAAGGGACCGCGTTGCGGTATGAGTTGCGTGATTCCCACCCACAACGCACAAGTCACATGCTCACAAGCGCACCACACCATCCTTGCTGCAATTCATCCGGACACCACCCGTTGCTCCAACAGAGGATGCAAACGAAGACACACGTGCCGGGTACGTGGCACCAAGGAAGTGAAATAGGGTTGGGCGACCGCAAGTGATGATGTCACTTGTTACCTGTCACTTGTCACTTGTCACTTGTCACTTGTCACTTGTCACTTGTCACTTGTCAACTTGTCAACTTGTCAACTTGTCACTTGTCACTTGTCATTTGTCATTTGTTATTTGACGCCTCCATTGCGCAATCATTGCACAATACCACAATGCATACGTGTAAGTGTAAGTGCATACATGTGAGTGCATACGTGCAAGTGTATACGCGTGAGTGCATACGTGTGAGTGCATACGTGTGAGTGCATACGTGTGAGCGCATACGTGTGAGTGCACACGTGTGAGTGCACGTGTTGACGTGCAAGTGTAAGTGTATACGTGCAAGTGTAAGTGCATACGTCTAACTGCATACATGTAAGTGTACGTGTAAGTGCATATGCGCCATTGTGTGGTATGTTGTTGGGTGGGCTAGCATATCTGAAACGTGTGCCTGCATTATGGCTACGCAGGTACTGTTCCTATGTGCTTGCAAATTTCACAGCGTACCGACAAGCATTGCCGTTGGAGCGTGTGTGTGAGGCGCACAACATTTGGAAGTTGGGCACCGGCGACTTTCATCGCATCATGCAGCGCTTGCGGGCAAATATGAATAACTACGCCCAGGCTGTGGAAAGCAGCCGTGCAATTGCTCGGACAAGGCGTGCAGAGGTGCGTTCGGCAATTAAACGTCACCAAGAGCTCTTGGCGGAGGGCAAAGATGATGACACCGACTCAGTATCATCATTGAGTAGCGTAGGGAGCGACGGCGGCCGTGAGTGTATTGGCGACGCATATGACGCGGACACCAATGACATGTTAGAACTGGCCATGGTACAAGGGAACAACATGGACATATACACCTCGACCGCGCTGCAAAGCACACGCCATGTGAATTTGGAGTACGTGAGGTGCGTTGCAAGCCATGGGTGAACCTTAATCCTACAAGCATTACCAATGCACATGTATGTCATATATGTGTGCGCATGTGATATATGCCATTCATTTGTGATGTATGTTGCAGGTGTTGCAATGCAACGTCGGCAAACGGTACAGCTTGCTTTGCGTCGAACAAGGAAGCGGATGGTCATGGAGAGCGCTTTCGCGGCCTGGCAAACGCTCATTGTGTTGGAGCCATAGGTGCCGAGCATCACCTGTCGCGCTTGGTACTACAACGCATAAACAACGTCCTCCACCCACGCATTGAGGTGTATGAAACTGGCGCGCAGCTGGAACGGGCAACCCCATGGTCAACGCATGCTTTGCTATCTGGCGCTCTACCTCCGTACATCAAGTGCAAAAATGTCCCTACACTAGTAGACGTGGTTGAATTATTTGGCCTTGAAGAGGACCAAGCGTTTGCCTTCGCCATCGTCGCTGACATACTGAAGAAAGGAGTGCTTGGTGTACCGTGTGCGCCGCTTCATGCCATCATCACCGGGGATGCTGGGTGTGGCAAATCTAGAAATTTGTCAGCATTGTTGTGGTATAGCTATCAACTTGGCGCTCCTGAGGCCGTCGCCATCGTATCATACACTTGGCGCGCGGCCCTTAACGTGTCGACGCAATATCATGTGGGTACGAGCTCCAGATCCTTCTTTGGCATCAACTCCTACAAATGTGATACACCGTTCACATCCGCTAAGTGGGTGCAGCAAGTGCAAGCAAATATGGGACCATCTTTGCGCATGATTGCCACGGACGAGTTCTCCTTTACGTCAGCCTCTCACTACTACGCATGCCACAAGCAAGCTTTGACAACACGCAAAGCGCAAACGCAAAACCGTCAGAGGATGGTGTTTTTGGGGATATCCACACTGTTCACTTTGGTGACTTCAAGCAACACCAACCGCCAAAGGGCAGCCCTTTGTTCCTCAAGGACGACCAACCGGGCGTTCATGTTACAACACAACATATAAGCCGTTTGCGTAACGCTGCCAAACGTACCACTGCGACTATCGAGTGTGGCAGGGGGAACGACGTATGGGAGAGCAATGATGTCGTGTTTCAGCTTACCGGCATGCGACGTATCGATGCAACCACAAGTTCTGGGAGCAAGCTGCTACGGTATGCCAGTGCTTTTGGAGGCGAGCCTGACAACAACGTTATTGCGGAGCTGGTAGACGCCTTGCACACTGCATACGTCTCTGACATAGATGCGTACGGGCCTCAAAAGCCCAAGTGCCTCGTTTTGCGCAATAGCATACGTGAGGCTTTGGACCGGAAGCTCGCATTCTTGCACGCAAAGCACTTGCCATCGGTAACCAGTGGCACAGCAACGGCAACACCTCCGGCTTGCGGACGCCGTGTAACAATGTGGCATGCTGAGGTTTTGCTGAAAGGAGGTGCAACCGTTCCAGCGTCGCTGCGCCCTATATATCTTAGACGCCGTACCGTCAAATGATATGGGCGACAGTGGCGTGCCTTGCATTGGATACTTTTTCGAGGACTGTGAATACATCTTCAACGACAACGACCAAACCAAGTATGGCAGAACACGCAACAACATGTGCATTGCGAAACGCCTGGTGTTGGATGCACGTGAAGGGCCTGATGACCTGTCCAACCCTGTGCGTATCCTCAAGCACCCTCCCCGCGGAGTATACGTGCAGCCCACCAACGCTTGCGTGCCCGACTTCTCAGACGACCCTCACTTGTCCGGCTGTGTGTATGTGTCTGCACAATGGACTACATTGGTGAAGCAGGTAAGCGTGTACATGTTGACGTGTATAGCGCTACACTCTTTCACAACGTCCAACGTATGCTTACCCTACCAAGTAACAACTATGTTTGCACGCAAACACAACATGTTTTGCAGAAACTGCCGGTGCCAATAAACGTTCCCGCATTCTTCTTAGCTTGGCTAAGAAGAAAAGGGATTACACTTCGAAAGCTAGGGGTAGGGCGGCCGATAGTGCCAAAAAGCTGCACCAGAGCCCATCCCATGACCTATGGACGTTGCAACTGCCTTAGTTATGCCCTATTTACCAGTGAGCTCGGTGTCAGGTGAGTTTTTGGAGGGCTATGTGAAGAGGCAGTTTTGTGCCAAACGGCGGATGGAACGCGACGGCGACGCGCGTACGGGCGCTCCCGAGCGGCCGCGCTTGCGAATAAAGCTTCATGTACGAGGTGACTAGGAAGTGGGTGGGTGCTGGTGTGGTGCTTGGGGCTGGCCGGTGCGTTTGGTAACGGTTGCTAGGCCCGAAACCACGGCGAGGTTCAAGGGAGAAAAAAAGCCACCAAGAGGCTCGATAACGTAGCCCCGAAGGGGGGAACGTGTATTCCATACTGACTTTGAGGTGCCTTTGGCCACTCATGTATTTTTAGAGGGCTGGGCGCAGTACTCTCTTTGCTTCTCTTGCGTCCACGGAAGCCAAACTCAGCCCAAAAGACGCTAGAGGCTTGGATGGACGGCGTGGGTGAGCATAACGCGTGTTTTATACCAATAAGAAAGCTTTTTGTGGGTACGTTGGTTATGGGGAAGGCTACACGAGTTGTTTGCTTATGGCCTGGTGGTAGGGTGGCACTTGCAGTTCGCGCGTGTGGAGCCGCACGCGACCTGAGGCGCGACCATAGCCGCGCGATCATAACCGCGCGACCTGAGCCGCGCGACATGCCGCACTAGGCACACGCGCGAGCGGTGCCCCCGGCCCGTGCGCAAGTCATTAGGTTGCGGCAATACGTATGAAGTGGTATATCTCGCGCGCGGCTTGACCGTTTTGAACGATTCAAAGTGCGTTGCGCGCGCCTTGAAGTGTACTGATTGTCGCACCCCCCAAGCACATCTTGGCCTCATCATGCCACTGAGATTGTGAAAAAGCAAATGTTGTTGGACGCACTATACAGAGCTATGCAAAGCAATACATAAACGCATTTGAGTTGCGGTTCGATGTTTGTCTCGTGTTCATACCGTGCTTGTGTTATGTTTTACGCTTTGGACTAAGAACGCACCTTGGTGCTTGACGCCCTCCAACTACTCAAAACCACCTCTTTTGATAGAAACTAGAGTGCATTGGTTGAGCCAAGACGTGTATGGAGGTGGTGGAGTGTTTTGTATCACGGTGTTGGCGTGCCTCACGCCGGTAGAGGGACCATATTGGACCGTATTCGAGGTTGGCAACAATGGCACGTCGCATAGGCTTGTGCAATTTGGCCTTGGTGGTGTTGGCGACGTTCATTTGGACCTATTTGGTTGCAACGAGTGTTGCCGGCACGCCGTGGGACACCTTAGCCGCAACCGGTAAGCGTTTGGGCACCTTGCCAAGTGACACCCAATGTGTGAGACCTTGGGCGAAGTGTATATATGGAACTGGGATTGAGCGTGAGAGGTTTTGGGGAGCGCACGGAGGGTGCAAAGTTTTTGTGGTTGCAACGGTGTTGCTTATCGTTGTGTTGTCTCGTGGCCACCGGAGTTGGGTTGAGCCCAATAGCACTAGGAAAAGTTATATGTAGTGTGGTGGTTATGGGAGTGCTTGCCCGACCTCTTTTGTCTTGGGTTGTAGTAGTAGGTGCACGTGTGGCAAGCACAAGCACCGCGTATATGTGGCACGCCTGCGACCTGTGCGTGCCGCGCGCCACCGACCTGTGCTAGCGGCGCGCGACCGACCTGTGCATGTGGCGCGCGCCCAAAGCCGCCGCGCGGCCTGCCAGCGCGCGCGACCTGCAATCTGCGACCTGCGACAAGCGACCTGGCGCGCGGCCTGCCAGCGCGCGCGACCTGTCAACATGCCCGAACATAAACTGCTATATCTCGCACGCCAGAAGGCCGATTTGATCGATCGAACGTGCTCCGGTCGTCGCGAACATAGGTGCATAGGGTGGATTGATGCATAGGTTTCAACCCACACGTTGTGGGCGCGTTTCGGGCGTCCTACACCTATTATGCATTGTACCATCGCCCGTGCGTGCATATGCTCGCATCCCCGCGCCTGTGTGCTTGTGCTATGCCTTTAAATGTGTTTGCAGAGCAACAAGACGTTGTGCGTAGGCACTTCACCAACGTCATCCATGGTTCTCCGTCACTGTGGCGTGACTCCAAACATCGTTGGCGGAACGTGACAGCGGCGGTGGTGGCTAGCGTGTTCGCGGTGCATGCCGCAGGCGGTGATCAATGCAGCAAGAGCTAGGCGCACTAGCGCGATCGCTCGTAGCATGCGCGGGTGCACTGACCACGCGTGCGTCTCGCCAAGCGGTTCCCTTTGCCACTGCAAGTCCATTTCCGAGTGTGCACGTGGAACCCCCGCCCAACACACTCCCGAGCGCCCACAACACCACACCGCCCATCGCGCATGATGAAGCTGCGCAGCATGATGTTGCGCCAGCCAACGCCCGCGAGGGCAACACCTCTGTTGCCGACTCCGACGACGTGGCGAGCCCCTTATGCGAGGTGGCGCGTCACATTGCAACGGCTGTGTTGGCGGCCGGAGGCACCGTGTGGCCCTCCGCTCCGCTGTTGCTCACCCTTACTGGGTCTTATGAGGTCCTGGTGGCGATCCATGGCAAATCGGAGGCCATCCTTTGTCTTGGCCTGGATCTGCCGTATGCATCTCAATTGGCGCGCTGGAGCGATCCCGCTTCCTGCCCTTCACAAGCACCTCCATTATCTCCACCTACTGGCAGTGCGTTGGAGGGCGCGGTGGATTTCCTGGAGCATGCAGCGCAAGATTATGCTCGACGTACCTTGGTGCGAACACATTTCACCGAGGTAATCCGCTCTACGCCAACCCTTTGGCACGTCGCTCAAAATCGCTGGCGAAATATTACAAGGGCTGTGGCCGCTAGCCTCGTGAGTGAACAGACGATATCGGCGGAGCAAGTGACGGCCCCCCTACAATCCATGCGCCTTGAACTCCACATGCTTGCGACATCCATCGAGTCCGAGCCCGGCCCGAGCCAGACGTCGCGTGTACCACGGCGCCGCGCACAGGGTGGTGATGAGGATTGGAGTCCTCCAAAACGCACGCGTGCTCCGCGTGTTGTCGTGGATACGGTGCCAAGTGCTCCTGCATCCCATGTGCCATTGGTCGTGGACGATGATCTTCAGGCACCTTCCAGTGATTGTGATGCTGACCTAGAATCGGATGACGAGAGCATGGACGCTGAGATCGACCACGTCAATAACGCCGTGAGCCAATTGAAGCGCATGATGGACTTGGATGAGCTTACCGAGGTACCCACCGCCAACCTTACGTTGGAGCGAGATGTGGAAGACGCCACGCACTTAAGGCAGTCGTTTCTCGCACGTATGCCCACACAGGTGTGTATGAGGTACACCTTGACATTGTGCAGCAATGTAGTAGTGTATTGTATCACGCAAAGCCTTCACGTGTCCCCAGCACTTGCCTTTACAATAAAGCATCATAGCTTGTGGCGCGGGTGTGAGGCGCGCGACCTAAGCACATGACGGCTAACTGAGCCGCGCGGCCTGAGCCGCGCGACCCGAGCGATACGACCTGAGCCGCACGACTTGAGCCGCGCCATGCCGGGCGCGCGACGTGAGCCGCGCGATCTGAGCCGCGCGCGCGAGCGGAGGTCGCCCCCGCGTGAGCGTGCATGCCATGTCGCACGGCAGTATGAGAACGCTATATCTCGCGCGGGCATGGGCTGTTTTGAACGATTCGAAGTGCGCCACGAGCGTAGTTTCATTGCCTTGGTTGGCGTTCACCACGGTCGTACATCCGAGCGCTTGCTCAGCAATCAAACCTAGACGTAGCTCGCGCGTTGCACCTATGAGTTTCAACCCATGTGTGTCTCGCTATTGGTTTCACGCTTTGTTCAATCTACAAACCAGCGAACTACACGTCCTGCCGCTCGCAGTTGCCATACCATGTGTGGGCGCAACCATGGGCACAGCGCCTCAAGCACGACAACGCCCTCACGTGCACATTGTGTGGATCCCTCCTATAGCTTGGTAGTCCCCTTTGACACCTGTAAGTGCGAACTTGCGTGCTCCGCAGGTGTGTTGCGTGTGTTCTTGCTACAAGTCCGAGCATGATGGTATCAACATCCTCGCAATGGACGACTTCCTTGCCAAGCACGGGGATGTACTCGTCGTGAAAGAGCCTTCTCCACGTGCTACCATCTACACTCGCGATGAGGTGCACTACGTCTTGCAATCGCATGAAGATGCCCATTGTATATACGATGAGGATGGCACCACCATGGCCAAGGTGCGAGAAATTGCTGTTGTCTACAACATCGCATGGCACGGTACAGATATAGCACTGCATATCGGCGCGCGTTGATGTGCCAAATACATGACCGCGCGCCGGTGAACACCGGTGTCCGAAGTACGCTACCGCGCGGCCTGTTGCACCTAGTCTCGTGCGCGCGGCGCTTGCACGCAGAGCCGCGCGCAACATATATGCTCGCCATCGCGCGATCACCTGTCTACATACTGCGTGCATGTCAACTGATTTGACCCAACGTTCCACACCATGCCTGCGCAGGTATGCAAGACGTGCATAAATCGCCTTAAAGCTCACAAGGTGCCCACGGCCGCGTTAGCGCGCTTCGATCCGGGCATGTGGGCCACGGACCTGCCCAAATTGACGCATTTGGAGTCGCTATTGGTGAGCCCTTTGCGCCCATATCGCAACGCGTTCATCATGCGTGGCAACGCTGAGGCATGGCGTAGCGACGGCACCTTCATGCGTGCGTTGCGTGGGCATGTGGTCGCCTTCCAAAACGCCGATACCGAGACGCTGTCTGCGGTCTTCTCCTTGGCACCAAATGACATCCCGGAGTTCGTGCAAGTGGTACTGCTGTCCGCAAAGGCCACCAATGAAACGATACGCGACAAACTACGTGCGGCCACGGCTCTCCGTGTGCGTGGTGCAGTAGTGGTGCGGTGGTGCCAACACCTACGCGAGGTCTACCGTGAACACCCGCTCGTGACCTGCACCGATGCAACGGTGCGTGTCTATGCTACCATGAACGATGTTCCAGATGCGCTCATCGAGAACGCCATTGTCGCACCAGACGAGGAAGCAGCGCGACATGCACACGCGGCTTTTATGGAGCACCGTGATGGGTATTGCGCTCAGCGGTACGGTACTCCCGAAGACACAGCCACGCCCACGCACGACGACACACCAGACGTCAGTGGAACTATGGCTGGTTTGGACGGTATCGAGCTGGACACAGCAGGCGCCAGCGCCTCGGACGTTGCTAGCATGCTAGCAAGCGCGGCAGAGGGCACCTCCGCTCGCGACGTGCTAGCCGAGGGCGGCAAGCTTGTCGTGCGCACCGCAAGCGCCATGCACAGCGATTACGACGTGGATTGGTTCGCGCTTGTGCACCCAAGCAGCTTTCCAAACGGCACAGGCGGCCCTCCTTCCAAGGATGAGTTGGCGTCTTGGTGCGCCATGACCTTGCAGCGCTTCCCGCGCGAGCAATTTGGCAGCAACTCCAACCTAGTCCTGGACATGTTCAACGTGCTTCAACGCCATCAGGTGGGTTGGTTGTAGGCCACATGGGGAGATGGTCTTGCTCGATGACAACCCCTAGGGAACCTCCCTACACACTAACCCACAGCTAACCCTGGCTAACCCAGCTAACACAGCTAACCCTTGCGTTATCCCCGGGGACAAGCCGGCTGCCCCCAAACGCCACTACCCCACCAGGGCAGCTGACCCAAACAGTTCCCGAATTTTATTCCTGGAAGGAATAAAATTTGGAACCAGTGTGCTCGAAAGGGGGTCGGACTGTCCGGCCAAAAGCTCGCCCAACGACCATCTCACTGCAAACTGAGCATACCGGTGTGTTCGTGATGCTTTAAAATCGGTTATTCCGTTGAGCAGGCAATTTTTAAGAGGGTGTATAGAAGGCTCGTTGTGCGCCGCACGTTGCGACGAACGCTAAGTCGGTGCACCCGCCAAAAGCACCAAAACAAATGTGGAACGCAATGGACATGTGTATTGTATGTTATAAAGTATTGTTTCCCACAACACGTGAGTATTTTAGCTTGAGTTGGCGTAGTTTGTGTTTCGTATGTCCTACACGGGGACTAGTTCGCGTGGCAGGGCAGTCTCGCGCTGAGCCATTCTCGGCCGTGTGTTGTCCGTTTTGCGCGATCAAAAGTGCGTTGTG
This sequence comes from Chlamydomonas asymmetrica, assembly GCA_001662385.1. Taxonomy (NCBI): domain Eukaryota; kingdom Viridiplantae; phylum Chlorophyta; class Chlorophyceae; order Chlamydomonadales; family Chlamydomonadaceae; genus Chlamydomonas; species Chlamydomonas asymmetrica. Next base: position 1,563 of record BDDA01001526.1, on the reverse strand, counting down.
CAGCCTGCAGCGCCAGGTACACGATGCCGTTGGTGGCGGAATTGTGGCGCGATGCGCGCGCGCGTCATGAGTGTTGGCCTCGCTTGTTGGTGGTTGTCAAAGTTCACACTGTGGTTTCTGGTTGCCACACTTGTTCAAGTTATGCAGTACTTAGGAGGTGTTGAAGCGTGATCTG
>BDDA01001525.1:0-17786 GCA_001662385.1 Chlamydomonas asymmetrica | reverse complement strand
GTGCGCATGCGGTGCGGTGAACGCACCCCGCCTGCCACTACCAGGTATGGAGGGCCTCTGGCAGTGCAGCTACCCATGCAAGCATGCTTGCATACACTATTGCATAGCTGCAGGCAGTGGCAACACACTCTCCACCTGCATTTAGCACCGGCATGAAGCGTGGCACTTGCGTGCGCATGCGGTGCGGTGAACGCGCCCCCGCCTGCCTCTACCAGGCATGGAGGGCCTCTGGCAGTGCAGCTACCCATGCAAGCATGCTTGCATACACTATTGCATTGCTACAGGCAGTGGCAACACACTCTCCACCTGCATTGCGCACCGGCATGAAGCGTGGCACTCGCGTGCGCATGCAGTGCGGTGAACGCACCCCGCCTGCCTCTACCAGGCATGGAGGGCCTCTGGCAGTGCAGCCACCTATGTAAAACAGTGTAAATATAATACATATGAGGCATGCATGCAGCCGCACGCATTCCATTGGGTAATCGGGGTGAACTGGGCGCGTGTGCCCGCCGCCAACATGCACGGCGGTGGCGATGACTGAGTGCCTCACTCCCGCACACACCAGAGCAGGTAGAGTGACAATCCCCCATGTGAAACACTGTAAATAGAATACAGATGAGGCCTGCATGCAGCCGCGCGCATTCCATTGTGTGGTCAGGGTGCAATGGGCGCGTGTGCCCGCCGCCAACACGCACGGCGGTGGCCATGACTGAGTGCCTCACTCCCGCACACACCAGAGCAGGTAGAGTGACAAGCCCCCATGAGAAACACTGTAAATAGAATACAGACGAGGCCTGCATGCAGCCGCGCGCATTCCATTGGGTGCTCAGGGTGCAATGGGTGCGTGTGCCCACATGCATGCGTGCGAGCCACCCTCCACACTGGTGCTGAATGGAGCTGAGTTGTGCATTGCCACTTGCCGCAGCTATTGGATATTATATTACAGCATTATGGAAGGAGTGTTCTCACTGCCAGAGCCCCCGCCCGCTGTAGAGGTGGTCGGGGTCGCACTATCCGCACCGCATGCACCCGCGAGTGCCGCCCTCCACACCTGTGCTGAATGGAGCTGAGCCTTGCAGTACAGCTTGGAGCATACAATCCATAGTCTATTTAAGCATGATAACATGGTTGGTGTCCTTGCCAGAGGCCTCTTAGGCCTGGTAGTAGCGGTGCCGGTCGCGCACACCGCAACGCGCACACATGCGAGTGCCGCCCTCCACACCTGTGCTGAAGGGAGCTGGCCTTTGATACACCACCTCCCACAGCCATTCAATAGTCTATTGGAGCACAATGGCATGGGTGGTGTCACTGCCAGAGGCCTGTGAGGCCTGGCAGAGGCGGTGCCGGTCGCGCACACCGCAACGCGCACACATGCGAGTGCCGCCCTCCACACCTGTGCTGAAGGGAGCTGGCCTTTGATGCACCACCTCCCACGGCCATTCAATAGTCTATAGGAGCACAATGGCATGGGTGGTGTCACTGCCAGAGGCCTCTTAGGCCTGGAAGAGGCGGTGCCGGCCGCGCACACCGCAATGCGCACGCATGCGAGTGCCATCCACCATAGCAGTGCTGCATGCACCTGGCCTTGGATATGCCACCTCCCACAGCCATTCAATAGTCTATAGGAGCACAATGGCATGGGTGGTGCCATTGTCAGAGGCCTCTTAGGCCTGGTAGAGGCGGTGCCGGTCGCGCACACCGCAACGCGCACACATGCGAGTGCCAACCACCATAGCAGTGCTGCATGCACCTGGCCTTGGATATGCCACATCCAAAAGCCATTCAATATTCTATAGGAGCACAATAGCATGGGTGGTGCCATTGCCAGAGGCCTCTTAGGCCTGGTAGTAGCGGTGCCGGTCGTGCACACCGCAACGCGCACACATGCGAGTGCCATCCACCACAGCAGTGCTGCATGCACCTGGCCTTGGATATGCCATCTCCCACAGCGATTTAATACTCTATAGGAGCACAATAGCATGGTTGGTGCCATTGCCAGAGGCCTCTTAGGCCTGGAAGAGGCGGTGCCGTCGCGCACACCGCAACGCGCACACATGCGAGTGCCAACCACCACAACAGTGCTGCATGCACCTGGCCTGTGTGCAACCACTGAAAATGTGTCATTTGCATAATTTTCATGCTGAAACTGCCTGCTGGTGTGCATTCCTTACAGCTATGCATGGTGATCGCGGCAAAATGCGGTGCACGCGGCATCACGGTGTGGCCGCCACACTGTGTGCCCCGCTCCCGCGAATGCATCCAGGCCCTTATCTTTCATACGCAGGGGTGTTGGGTGAGCAGCTGTTTAGGCACGATTTCCATACCATTTCTACCTGGCTCTCATAAACATGTCCGCCATTTCACCCCCCCTAATAACATAGCATATGCACACTCCGTGCACATGATCATGGCACAGGTCATGCTTGCCCCGACCTGGGGCGTGAGGGTAAACCGGAAGCACTGCTGAGGTCGCACCAGCGAGTTATGCTGCATGTGAATATGGGTCTGTGTGCGTGGCCGCCGCACCGTGCTGCATGGGTCCTGGTCACGCCGTTGGCCCGGGCGTGAGTGCAACACGGGGGCTCGCCTCGCACATGCAGCGTGCGTTACACCTGTCATTTGAAGGTGTGTGTGTGCGCATGCAGCGTGTCATGCTATAATGGCTGCCACCCCTCTCCCCCTCCCCCTCCCCCGTGCCGCTGTGCCCGCAAATGAGCGCAGATATGGATACGCCCGGGTGCGCCCCCCACCCCGCAGCAGGTGCAGCGCAGGCAGGGCTGCGTGGTTCTGTCCGCACGGTACAGGTGAGCGGCACCGCCAGCCACTCCCACCTGCCGCACAACAACATGCATCATTTGTTGGCGCATGCACCCATGCAGATAAATCACAAGCACGCATGCAAGGTCATACGCCGCCACCGCTGCCGCTGCTGCTGATGCTGATGCTGCCGGTGTTGCTGCAATTCACGCTCCGTGACCACTATCAACCAACACCGCATGCATGTTCGCATGGCGCTGCTGCTACTCCGGCTGTGTCGACTGCTCACCCCCTCTCCCCCACACGTGCTGCTGTGCCTGCAGGTAAGGGCAGATACGGCCACGCCCGCCTGTGCGCCGCGGCCCGCAACTGATGCAGCTCTGGAAAGCCTGCAACCTGGTGCTGCCCGTACAGTACAGGTAAGACTCACCGCAATCACGCAGTGCACACAGCAGTGTACAGCCACTTGGCCATACAGCATACCTGCATGACAAAGTTCAGCATGGAATAGCATGCGGCTGCATGCAATCATGGGAGGTGGGCTGGAGGCGGTGGAGAGGGCGGGGGTGGGCTGGGCGGAGGAGGGATGCTGCTGACTCTCCATGCTTGACCGCTTCCCCACCCACCCGCCTTTGTTCTCCTCTGCCTGCAGGTCAGTGCAGGCATGGAGACTCCTGCCTACACCCCCCGCACCGATGCAGCGGGTCCGGCAACGCTGCGAGGCGCTTCATTCACCGTACCGGTGAGTGTGACCCACCCCTGGTCGTAAAATGCTTGCTGCATGAGCGTGCAGTCATGTGCACAATGCGTGTGCGCTGCCTGCATCGTATCAATGCACACGCTGGTGCACGGACTAATTACAGTGCATCAACAGAGCATGGAACAATACGCGCTGGCGCTGCTGGTGCATGCGTTTACACAGCGCTGCGATCGGATGCGGCAGGGTACGCAATTACACGCCGCCATTGCCGCCGCCGCCGCCGCTGCTGCTGCTGTCATGCCTGCAAGTGACCTGTGCTCCCCGGACCACAGCGGTGCCAGCGCAGCAGCAAGGTCAGCAGCAAGACCAGCAGCGTCGCGTCACGCGCAGAGCGGTGGCGACTGGCAGCGCGGCCCTCGCCCCTCAGCTGATCTTGATTGGGAAGGCTGGAGGGAGGAACGGCGGCAGTCAGCCTCGACGCGTTGTGAGTCAGGCTAGTGTCCGTCATGTGCTCACCACGCTTATCACCACGCGCATCTATAGCCTGGACGATTCCTGGTGCAAGTATGCACGGATGGGGCGTTCCGCGTTGCATGGGCTGGAGCCTAACGTGCTGCTTCCCCAAATGGCAAAGGTCACACGAGAAATTAACCGCTCTGCCATATCGCTTCCCGCATGCGTGCGTGCACTGAAAGCTTTATCTCATGTGGTGGAATACTGCATGAAGGAACCATACATGAGCGTTCCCGCATGGCAGTGGCATGCATGGGAGGGTGCTGCTGCGGCATGGCACGCACGCGTGCAGCCCTTGGCCGCTCACATGAGTGTGCGAGAGCTGCACCATGCATGCTTATTATTGTTCCCCTTGCATTCTGCCCTGCCCGTTGGCTTGGCCTGGGATGATGACCACCCACCTTCCGCGGCCGGTCACTACCTGCCTGCATGCATGCCCCTTGCCCTTGATCGCATCTCTTTGGCCCCACGGGTGTGCCTTGAAAAGCCCACCAGCAGCATGCAGGGCAGCATGCACGAGTAATGATTGGGCGGGACGAGCGCAAGGCGGTGATGCGGCTGCGACCGCGCATGGCGGCGGCGGCGGCGGTGCCAGCGTGGGTGCAGGCGTCGACGCCGATGTGGGCGGCGGCGCGAACGGCATTGCCGGTGATGGGGATGCTGCAGATATGATGGAGGTGGAGGTGGATATGGTGCCTCCGGGGTCGCCTCTTGGGAGAGCGATGATCGAGGTAAGTAGGGTGCCTGAGCTGCGCCTTCATGAAGCAACCAGCGTGGCTCTTCCCCTTCTGCCGTCTTGCTTGTTCCCTGATTGGGTTGAAGCATTCCAACCTGTCTCGTTTCCCAACTGCGTGCGTGCGGCATGTGCAGCCTGGCTAACATGCTCCGCATGCACCACCCAAGTTACATCACCATAGCAATATGCCAATATGCCATGCATCGCGGGTTGAGTCGTGTTCATGGTGTACATGGTGGCTGCGTCAGGACCAAGGCGAGCCCTCCTACTCCTCCCCCTCCCTCCACACGGCCCGCCAGCAGGACGCCGCCCGCCCGCATTACAACCTGCGGGAACGGCGCCATGCCGGCACAGACGCCCGCACAGCAGCGGCAGCAGCTGGTGCCGCCAGCGGCGGCAGCGGCGGCGGCGGCGGCGGGGCAAACATGAGCGATGGGGATGCGGACGGTGGTGACGATGATGATACGGAGACCGCCCATGCGGGCGGCATGATGCATCATGCACACCAGCAGTTGCACCGCCATACGGCTGCGCACAGCCGCTACCAGCAGCAGCACACGCAGCAGCAGCATCACGCGCCTCTCGACCAATTCTCCCAGGTGCAGGTGCAATTAGCGCCCGCCGATGACACGGCGACCGCCACCGCCGCCGCGGCGGACCACGCGCCTGCGCTTCACAGCAGCCTACATCAGGGCCACGATCATGGCACGGCCGGGGGGAACGCCGGCGGGGGCGGGACCGGCGGAACGCCGGAGGGGCCGCAGAGCGGCGCCAGCGGCGGCGGCGGCATGGGCATGATGCTGCTTGCGGGCGGGGCGAGCGTGGGCGACGAGCAGCCTATGGACGTGGATGTGGAGATGGGGAGCCCGACAGCGGAACTGGTGTGGGACGATGCGGCTGATACGGTGTCCATTGTGAGTTGCCTGCTGTTGGCTTGGCATGCCTCCGTGTGTTGCTTGTGATGCCCGATCTCAGGCTGGAATGACAGGGCTGGCTAGCGCACTGCTCAACCGCAGCAGCCGTGAACACGAGAGAGCATGTTGTACGAAGGCCATTCTCGACCCCTATGCCTGTGTGTTGCACAGGACTGCTTAGGCGTTGTTTGACGCAGCTCCGCACTGTGCTGCACGCCGCTGTGCAGGGCAATTTCAGCACCACCGGCAGCATCGTGTTCGCCGCGGCGGCCGACCAGCAGCAAGCGCAGCAGCAGCAGCAGGCGGCGCATGCGGCGCAGCAGGTGCAGCACCAGCACATGGCCCTGCTGCAGCAGGCAAGCACGGCGCAGTCCGCACCACTGAACGCGGCTGCGGACGCTGCAGCGCATGTGGTGCAAGCCGGCACGGAAGGTGGGGTTGGCGTGAGGTCGAAGCCCATGGAAGTACCGTAATCCTCATGAGCATTACCGGTAAACTGACAATCGCGGGCTGATGCTGTTACATGCCACTGTCACGGCCAGAGGTTAATGCGTATCTGTTGCATTGGTATTACGGCCGTTACCTTCTGGTGTGTGTGTCACTCACGCTTCCTGGCATGCAAATTGCTTGATTTTACAACACTTGGCTGACTCAGCCTTTTATGCATAATCTAGGGCGGCCAAGAGGATGTGTGGTCTGTACCAGAATAGTGACGAACGTGTGTGTGGGTGACTTGAGCCCAGGCATACAGGCTAGATTATCTTACGGTTTCCGACTCTAGTTGCAGTGGTTGGGTGGTTACGGTTGTCGCGAACCGTCCCTTTACTTGCAGGCGCGCATGCTCGCCAGCAGCGTCCCTGGCCCACCTCCAGCGCTGCTTCACAGGCCTATCCTCCCCAGCCCCAGCCCCAGCAGCAGCAGCAGCAACCCCAGCAGCAACAGCAGCAGCCGCAGCCGCAGCCGCCGCAGGGCCCTCCCGGCGTGCACACGTGTGCCGCCGCTGCCGCTGCGGCCGCCGCCGCGGCGCTGTCGCTGCTGCCCGCTCAACGCTCTATCACCAGCGCAGCGCAGCAGCACGTAGCGCAGGCGCTGCAGCAGCAGGAGGGCCAGCCGCCGCCGCCGCCGCAGCAACCGCAGCAAGAGCCGGGTGTGATACCGGACAGCACCCTGCCAGGGGCTGCCGCCGCTGTTCAGCCACAGCAGGGGCCGTCCGCGCAGCAGCAGCAGCAGCAGCCATACCTGCCTCATTACAGGCGGTCTGGCACGGGGCGATCACAACGACCGCGAAATGCTGCTGCTGTTGCTGGGGCTGACATCAGTGGCTACAAGACATCAGCAGCAGTCACCCCAGCAGGACGGGCAGTACCTCGGGCAGGCACAGCAGCAGCACCAGGAGCACCAGCAGCACCAGCAGCCTGCGCTGCGGTCAGGCATGCCGCCCCGCACCCCCCTCGTTCACCTTGCGTCGGATCCCATGGAGGGCTCGGCAGCAGCAGCACACCTGCAGGCCTTGCCCACCAGCGCTGCCATGCTCGCGCACCAGACCCACATCCAGGCAGCGGACCAGGCCGCCGCCGCTGCTGCTGCTGCAGCCGCAGCGGCGTTATTGCCCCGCGGTGGCGCCACACAAGGCAACTCACCGCTCCAGCAGCAGCAGCAGCAGCACGGGGATCACCTACCCTCACCACGTGTTGGGCAGGTACCGCACCAACTTCAGCAGCAGCAGCAGCAGCATGTCAAGCAAGGCAGGGGGCGTGGCAACACGAGGGCCGGTGACTCTCCGGAGGCTGACGTGGCAGCTGATGTGGCGGCCGGTGGCAGCATGCCGGGCGGGGGAGGGAAGGGAGGGCAGACCGGCGCGGACGGGCGCTGGCCGCACCACACTAACCACTACGAGCTGCATGTGTACGACGTGGCCGCTGCGCCGGTGCGGCTGGCACATCACCAGCAGCCGCCGCAGCAGCAGTCTCGCCACGCTGCGGGCCAGCCGGGGGTGGGCCGCTACCGGCAGCAGCAGCAGCAGGCCGCGGCAGCGAGCGCGGCGCAGCAGGCGCCGTCCTCGACGTTCGGGAGACTGCTGTGGGCGCGGCCGCTGCAGGCGGCGCACTGCATGACGAGCGTGCAGTGGAGCCCCACATCGAAGCATCTGCTGGTCGGCTACGGGCAGCGCCACATCAGCCTGTGCAGCTTGGCGTCAGCAGCGGTGGCAGGCGGCCCCCAGCTGGTGGCGGCTCACAGCATCGTGGAGGTTTACAGGTGTGCAGCGTCTGGGGTGAGGCATTCAGGGGAGGTTTTGGGACTTTGGGGTGCAGGTGCAAGTGCAGGTGAGGGTGTGGTGTTCAGGGGAGGCTGGGAGAGGGGTGCGCGTACCTTGGCACATAGCATGCCATCGCCCATCATGAGTTCGTGACATCAACAAGCGGATGGCTCTCGGCTACCCTACCCTTTCTGTGCTGCTCATCCCACCTGTCCGTTGCTCACTGTGTTGCCCACTCTTGGCTCAAAGTGTCCGCTTGCTGCGCTGCTACTCCCACCCGTGTCCATCACGCGCGTGTCGTGCAGCGTGCCGGCGCTACGCCTGAAGCGCGTTCTGCTGAGCAGCAGCGATGCGGTCAACGTGGCGGTCTTCAGCCCGCTGCCCGGCCAGGGCATTGCGTACGGCACCAAAGAGGGCCGGCTGCGGCTGCTCAGCCACGACAGGTGGGGGCAGGGAAGAGGAGGTGCAATACTGGTACTACAGTAGTGCGTTGACTACTCAAGTGCATGCCAAGAGGAAATTAGGAACGGTAGTGTACGGGACTGCTTTGGTGAGCCCCGTACTGTGTTCACAGCATCACGCCGGCACGTTTGCACCCTGAGCGGTACGGCTGGCCGGCTGCTCAGCTCGTATCAGTCACGGCATGCCATGCCTGCATCCATGCTCTACTTCACCCATTCGGATCATGCATACGGGCATACGGTACCGGCCGCAGTGATGTAGTACGGTAAGATACTGGTAGTGTACACTCCACTCAACTCCAACAGTTCAGCACACTCCACTCAACTCCAACAGTTCAGCTTGCTGCTGTGGCCATCCCCACCTGCCTGCCTTCTGCAGGCGCTCGCCTCAGCGCTCGGTGCTACCCTTCCTCACGCACCTCCCGTTGAAGCACTCAACCAGCGCGGACGACCTGGGCGACAGCGACAGTGATGGCGGCGGCGGCGGCGGCGGCGGCGGTGGAGGCCGACGCGGCAGCGGGGCCGGTGCACGCGGACGCGGGCACGGACGTGTCGGTGGTGGTGGTGCAACTGGCCATAACGGCAACCACACACCGCATGCGCACCCAAACGGGCCACCCGCTCACCAGTACCAGCACCAGCTGGGCACCAACGTCAACCACAACAACAACGTCGTGCAGATGGGGGGCGATGATGACCATGCCGACGAGGATGATGACGAGGACGGTGTTACGGCGATGGGAGGCGTGGCACCGTCGCCGGCGCCGCTGTGGCAGCGGCCCCCGCCGCCGCCGCCAACGCAGCCGCAGCAGCCCGTGCGTGCAAGTAGACAATGGCATAACCGATGATGCGTGTGCAAGTGCGTGCAGCCTGTTGGCACAGTCTGTCGCTTGCATCGTCTCATGCTGACCGTGCGCTGAGCCGTTCGGGCAGTACCGCATACCTTAGATGGCCTGACAGTGCGTTGACAGGCTTGACAATCAACCAGCGTGGACCATGATCTGTGATGTTGGACTTCGACTTCGCTGTTAGCACCCTCAACGTGTGAATGGTACTGGGTGACGTTACCTGATCACAGCCTGGGACAGGACCAGGACCGTTAGAGCGTGTGATCGGGTGACCCGATCCCAGCGGCTGTGAGACATAACCGCGCCGTGCTTCATGCGCCCATACACGAGCAGGACCCTTGTTCTGCACGAGTAACGCGCCGTCCCAGAGAAGAACGAACGTGCCCGATCACTCACTACGGTAATTGCATCCATTCACCCAGAGGAGAACCCATGCATGCGAACCACCCGAATTTGTGCATCCTGGATGGCACTGCCTTACCACCACCGTGCGCAACCGCACGCAACAACGCAGTGCATCGACCACAGGCCTTCTAGGCAGCTTGCATGGAATTGCGTTCGCATTTCATCTTATCGCTATGCAACATAGCTGTCGTTGAGCAGCTGCTGTCTTGCGTTTTTTTCCTATGACATCGCCCCACGCATGCTAGCATGCACCGTGCAGAAGACAGCCCAGCCTTTCAGGCTTCCTCTCCACCGAAACCGGCACATGAGCATAACACCGAGCGTTCTGAGTGCATGTTCAGGAGCTTACGTTCCAGGACACCATGGGTATCATTCAATTGCGGGGGCCTGCACCCAAGGCACAGCGCCTTGATACTTAAGCCAAGAAATCAGTTGGCCTAGGCTTGGAACTTCTTTGATCTGAATGCGTCGCATGTTTGCCTCGCTCCTGTAAGCATGATCGCAGTTACATGCCTGCATCTAGCTGGGAGCCGCTGCGTCAACTATAACGCTTCCACCTGTAATCGCCTGGACTGGCAGTGCTTTCTTGGTAGGTAGCGGTGCGCTTGCCGGTTTTGCCAAGACGGTGAGACTCACCGATATGGCAGGTCGTTCATCAGGGTTTAGGGTTTTAGGGTTTACGCTGCCAGCCGTTAACGCACCATCTCAAGCATGCACCTCAACCGCCTGTGCTGTGCTTGCGTCATGTGCTGCCTCGGAGGCCTATTGCCACGCACATGCAGGGTTCAAGGCATGGAAGCATTTCAGGATGGAGTGCCTTCATGATCACATCGGACTCGGGAGAAAGAACCAGTGATAATCATTGGCACTGCTGCCCACTGCCGACAGACTGATTGAACATGACCTGAATACACCCTGTCCACACCAGAAAAGTTACACACGGGCAAGGTATACCTGTACAATCGTTTGTGCACTCAACGTACCACGACGCGCAATACCCAGTACCACTAATGGAGTGATGGTGAGGGCTCAGGCGCATGCAAACCGTGAGTTGCAGGTGAGATGAGAAGGTGGCACTACTAAAGCTGACATGAGCAGGTGATACGTCACAATGTGTTGCAGCAATTTCTCATGCGATGGCCGCTGCGTTCCACATTCAATGGTCCACGATGCAAACACAATAACACATCAGACAGGATTGCAGCCATGGCCCGACCACTGCTGCCCGGTGAGGTGCAGGCTGCAGCGCAAAGCACGCAGTCCATCAGGTTACAGGGGAAGCGCCATGTGCAGTCGTGCAGTCGTGCTGTTGTTCACGCCTGGAGGCAGGCAGTGCACATCACACAGGGTTGTGCAGAGTTCATGGTGGCAGATGCGCATTCACTCGTGAGCAGCATGTTGTGCAGCAGTCGCCGTCAAACAGCAGCGCGGTTGATACAGCATCGGCATGTTGACCACTGAAACAGTCGGGGGACAAACGAATGTAGGAGCATGGAGCCGCTGATCAACACCTTCCAAGTCCAGCGCCATGTGGGGAATACCGAAGCAACTCCAGTTCCTCGGTAGGGTTACCGGGGAGGAGGATCAGGCGCTGCAAAACCCCTCCAAGCACTGTACAGCATCCCCCCGCTGGTGCCTGCATCGTCCGGCTCATCGCCGCTGCGAGTGTGGATGTCCGGGCTCGTCTGCTGCTTCCTGCTGTGACCAGCGGCGGCAAGCCCTTGCCTTCCTCCCTCGCTGCCCTGCCTTCCAAAGTAGGCAATGTGGGCACAGATTGCTCGAATCGTCGGGCTCCTCCTCCTCGCGTGGTCGTCCAGCTCGCCTCACTGCTTCTTGTCGCCATCCTGCATGCGTTTCAGGACGTCTTGGATTGCGGGGTCTGATGGGTCCACGCCAGGCAGGGATGCAAGAACCGACGCCGCGTCAATCTGCGGACGTACGGGTGCATGCATGCAGCGTGCACATGCCATTTGAGCGCCGGGTGCATTTTACGTCCCGGTGTGCATGTTGATGGTGTGGGCTGGCAACAGCGCACCGTTGCGCACAGTGGATGGTGTTCTGCCGCCAACCGCTTTTGAGCACACAAACACCACTGCGCTATGAAGCTCCCAGGAAACAAGCGGTAGCGTCCAGTATGCATACCCACGTGCCTGCCTGCCTGCCGGCTGCTATGCTATGCTGACGCTGGGGGCCTAAAAGCACCACACGTTGAGAAGGCAGGCGTGGGGCCAACCCCCAAAACCCTCAACCCTCAAGCCATGCTCCCTCAATCCGGGAACCATGAAACCTCTCAACCCCCCTCTGTTCCCTCCTGCCTGTCCAACGTGCTGATCAGGCTGCCGCGCTCGCGATACGTGCACGATGCAGTGCATATGCTATTGCCACGGCCGCCCTGGCTGCCACACGTATGATCGGCAGAGAGTTGCCACCGAGCCGCCTGCAACAGAACCCCACCGCGGCTCAGCCTAGTAGCCTAGCCCTGCTGTTGGCATATCACACGGGCCACACACCACGTGTCACATGACAACAAGCTCACCTGAGGCACTGCCGAGTGCTCAGGCCCAGTATCTGCCAGGGACATGCGCAGCGCCATCGCCAGCTCAGCGTCCTCGTCATCAACCACCGTGCCCACGTCGCCGGCGTCAGCAGCAGCAGCGGCGGCCGCTGGCGCGGGGGCAGGAGGCGGAGCGCCCGGGGCGGCGGCGTCGGGCGGGGCGACCGTCGGGGCGGGCGTGGTGGTGGCAGCTGCGGCAGCGCTGTCGACCTACAAACGCCACATAGTAGTTGCAAGGGTTGCAAGAGCAGTGAGTGTGGTGGCGCAGCGGGACGTTGCAATTTAACTCACTCACTCACCCTGTGTGGATTGTGGAAGCACCTGCAGCTGGCCAAGCGCTGTTAGGAACGTGAACAAAGTGTGCGTTTGGAGGGACGCCAGCAGCCACGTTTTTTCTTTGTTGGGGGTGTATGGCGCACAGCAGTGCAGATGTGGACTGGCTGAGCCAGAGCCAGCACGCCAGGCCAGTGCAAGCGTGGGCGCGTGTGCACGCGTTTTGCCATTTGCCCTTTGCCTCATCGTGCTGGCGTTCCTCCCCTGGACCACCGGGCGGCCCTCACCTCCATGGACATAGCCAGCGCCTGCTGCAGCAAGGCATCCTCATCCAGGTCCATATCACCGGCACCGCCACCAGCGGCCGCCGCAGCGCTGGCGGGCGCCGGCGTCCCGGCCACCGTGCCCCCGGGCGCGGCCGCGGACGTGCCAGCGGCACCGCCGGCCGCTGCCGCGGCACCGCCGGCGGCGTCCGCGCCGCCCGCTGCCGTGGTCGCGGCTGCTGCTGCGCGGTTCTGGCGCTCCCGCTCCTCCTCCAGCGATACGCGCAGCGCGAGCGCGAGCTCCGGGTCCTGTCAGCGCGCAGAGAGACCGGTGATTGAATGGTTCGTAGACCGACGCACGGGGACTGGTACTGAGGATTGAGTACTGACTGACTCGGTGACCGACAACACAGAATCCCACGCAAACATTTGGCAGGATGGATGTTAACAATGCAACCACGAGCACGAACGATCGGCGTATCACACAGGAAATCGAAGGGCAGGGGCACCTGTGTCACAGACAACACACGTAGTATTGGATGCAACTGGCCTTGCAAGCGTTTCAGTTGCAAGTGCGCTGTTCCGACTGGCTGAGCGCAGAGCGTATGCACACACACATAGCACGCACCATGTTGGGGTCAACGCCGAACTCAAAGCCCTCAGCCCCGCCTGCACCAGCACCAGCGCCAGCCCCGCCTGTGCTCCGCTGCCTCCCTCGCCCTGTAAGAATAGGGAAAACGGATACAAGCAAGGTTCTGGAGAAGCGTTTAAGAGTCAGTGCATGGGAAGCACGAAACCAACAGCCTTGACTGGATCGTTACGCGAATACTCAAGGCCTGGATGCAACAGGGTCAGCAAGCACAGGGGGCCAGCGAACATAACGCTCACACTGGTGCCAACGCACCTGGAAAATTGGCGAGCCAATCAGCACGTCTGACAGGACCGGCCCGGGAGGAACAACCACTAGGTGGCTGTTGGCGTTGCTATTTACGGCTGCGGGGCATCCTTCCAGAACCTCTGTGTTTTCCTGCGATTGAGGAAGCCAGTGCGCGACAGGACCCGTCACGACAGCTCGTGCTGACCCTATGCTGCACGTCCAGGTCGGAACTAGACGCGCAGTCGTTCTTCAATTGCCAAGAAGTTGCCACACCCAGGCATTGCCACACCCAAACACGTAAACAGGGCATGGCAACACACCTCCTCGGCGCCAAACGACACAGTGTCCACTGCAACGTTGTTCTTTTTCAGCTTCTTAGCACTTTTGACCAGCTTCTCCTGTGTCCAGACAAGCCAAGTCGGACAGCACCAACAATAGCATCCACACAATAGATGCTTGTTCCCAGGCGCTGCGGACCGGCTGGGCTGCTGACAAAGATGACGATCCTCTGGCGCTGGTTCTTGTTCTGTCTGTGCTTGAGCGCAAGCTGGGCTATTTGCACTGCTGCAGAGATGTTGCACTCCCCTTCTATGTCGATCTCGGTCATCATGCTGTTCAAGACCTTCCCCAAGTCTGGCGTAGGGGTCACCAGCACACGCGGGGTCTTGCCAGACATAGTGAGCACCCCTACGGTGTTCTCTGGGTGGGCTTGCGTCTTTGCGCCCGCAAGCAAGTTCACAGCGTCCGCCTGCGACTGAAAGCGTGTGGGCGCATAGTCTCCGCTGCGCGTCCAGTCGCTGTTGTCTATGCATACCATGGTGGCCTCCATGATACCTTACGCTGCTGCCTGCTCAGCAGCAACTGGTAAACGTTTAGAGGCTTTTTGAGCAGGTCCAAGCCTAAATTTGTAACGGGCAGGGATCGAGGGGTCGTTGCTGAAACGTTTGGGTAACCAGAAGTGCAAGTTTTCAGCAACTGTGTAAACTTAGTAGTAACTTCTGCGGCCCGTCTCACTTCCACTCAGGGGACCCCTCTCCTCATGCACGCACCCAGTACGTTCGTTGCAGGCGGCACGAATGCTTTGCATGACCCCTCGGTCAAAGGTCCCTGGTTGCCCAACCACAGGTGTTTTTGCCTGCCAGGTGACCGAAACTTCAGTACTGTCAGGAAAACGCCTGTGCAATTTTCTGTGGTATTTCCCAGGAATTCATTAGGTCCTGACTGCACTAGAGAATAAAATCAAAAGTTGTGAAGGCCCTCCAGGTTTCACATTGTCCGAAACTTGTCCCTCTTCGACAATGTCGCTGTTGCAAGCCCTTCCGGGCGCGCCCACTCGCCCGCAGCCTTGCGCAAAGCAACTCGTCCCCCGCTTCGTGACCAGCGCATGCCGGCTCCAGCAAGCAGTCTGTGCCCCGACCAGCACAAGCAAGGTTGCTTCATTACTGCAGGTGGGCGTTTCTCAAAATGCTCACTTGACCTGCTAGTGCCTGCTGTGTGTGGCTTATTGGACAGGCCCCGCCCTAGCTGTGGCAATGCACCGCCGTGCTTGTGAGGCAGCGGCAGTTGGACAGTCCCACACTGCATGGAGACACTCACTGGGCAAGGCCCTTGCCAGCAAGCAGCAGCAACAATAGTATAAACAGATGAGTCTCAGGCATGCCTTGGCTGTGCCTGTCACGCTGCAGGGGACGCAGCCACAGGCCTTGAGCGTCTCGGAGCGATCCGTGACTTGTGCGTCGTCAGCGGCAGGGAGCGCAGGCAGCTCTCAGCCTGAGACTTCTCCTGACCTTATCACACGGCTGAAGGTGCCTGTATACATCCTGCTCTGGTGAGTGTTGTGTGCTCCACCCACCCCTGGTCAGCGCGTTCCGTTGACTGGCAGGTTGGGGTCATCATCGCCCCTTGCCAAACACGTCATGTCCTTGTTGCTGCTCCTGCATATCCCACCACTGCAGGTACGCATTCAACATCATATTCAACATCGTCAACAAGTCAGCTCTGAACACCTTCCCCTGTCCCTACCTGATTTCCGCCTGGCAGCTAGGTGCGTGCGCTGCTGCACCTGCCCTGCTTACTGCATACGTGCACCGTATGCACTGTTGATCGTCCATGTTGCGTCCAGCGTCCTGCAACGTACATCTCAACTTCTGTCACATGCTGTGACACCATCTGTCGCGTGCTGTGTGTGTTGCTGGCACCATGCACGCTGGACCACTGCAGACGCACCTGTGAATGCAAGCGTGCAATGTGCAATGAGTGTAATGTGCCATGTGCGTGTGCCATGCTGTGCTTGGTGCTGCAGCGGCCAGCGGCCTCTTCATGTGCGTGCTGTGGACGCTCAAGCTGCAGCCCGTGCCCCGTGTAGACGCTGGCCTGCTCAAGGTGAGGACTGAAGGGAAGGGGGGCAATCCCCGGTCTGGTGCCTCCAGTCGCACACAGGCCGTGCACGTGACATGCAGTTCTCAACCGGCTTCGGTCCGCCTGGCTGGGGCGGTCAGCATGCAGCGGTGGCAGCTGGCCCGATTATACTTTGATTATGAGCTGCGTAAATGCATGCTGGATTCAGAGGCTGGCATGCAGCAGATGCAGCGCGGGCATGCGTGCACCTGTACAGGAGACACGTGCGGGAGATACGTGCTGCGATCACCGACGCCGGGCGCAACACATCATGCACATCTCACCATATGTCACACTCGCATGCGATCACCTACATGGGGGCCAGTGGCAATGCGTGCATGCTGGCCCGCTCTCACTGCTGCCATGTGCCCCTCGCCTGGCGTGTGGGAATTTGTGTTTCGGTCGCGGCGCTGTGCGTGTGCAGGCGTTGCTGCCGGTGGCGTTCTTCCACACGGTCGGGCACGTGTCGGCGTGCGTGAGCTTCAGCCAGATGGCGGTCAGCTTTGCGCACATCGTCAAGAGCGCGGAGCCGGTGTTCAGCGTGGCTCTGTCAGGGCCCATGCTGGGCATCCAATACCCCTGGTGAGTCATAGCTCATCAGGTGTCCAATACCGTGCAGCCGTGCTAAGGCACACGGCGTCCAATACCCCTTGCTGAGTCATCAGGCATCCAATAATCCTACTGAGGCGGATTCACGTACAGGAACATGTGCGCAACGATTGTGGCGTCCGCATCCGTCTTTGTGTGTGTGCGGCAAGGAACTTGTAATCGCGTATGATTGCCTGTGGTCACCTGTGATGTCATGACTTAAGAGTCGTAACTGTGTGGCACATCACACACAACGGACCTCGATCGCCATCGGTCAGGTCAGGTGCAGTATCTATCCATAGTATTCCATACGCATACGCACATGCACACCGCACCGCCCCACGGGAATCACACTGCAGGCCCCTTGGGCGCTCTTTCTGCCACCACGCACCTGCCCGCTGCCGTGTGCAGGTACGTGTGGATGTCACTGCTTCCTATTGTGATGGGCTGCTCGCTGAGCGCGATGAAGGAGGTGTCGTTCGCATGGGGCGGATTCAACAGCGCCATGGTCTCGAACCTTGGCATGGTGCTGCGCAACATCCTCTCCAAGAAGTCGCTTGCAGACTATAAGGTGAGAGCTGGTGAGGCACCCTGAACCCTAACCCTAAACCCTGACCCTAAAGCCTAAACCCTAGAGCTGGTGAGCCACACGTGTCAAACGTGCTCATCCCATTTCGCGCAAGCTCGAGTTGGCAGACCACCCGTGTGAGGTGGCGCTGCATGTTATGATTTGTGATACGTGATGCGTGCGTTCCGCTGCTCCTGGTTGCGGTTCTGCTGCCTCCTAGCTGTGCTTCCCCGACCCGCTGATCATAACGCCCACATAATGCCCACCGATTACCGTAACGTAACATCATTTGTGTGGTTTCCCCTGCCTTTCTACATCATCCGCCCGGCCGTGTCTCCTACAGCACATCGACGGCATCAACCTGTTTGGCCTCATCTCCATCGTGGCGCTCATCTACTGTGTGCCGCTGGCCATCTACATGGAGGCCAGCGCGTGGGCGCCCGCGTGGCAGGCGGCGACCGCCAAGCTGGGTGAGGCCGCGTTCATCCAGCTGCTGCTGCTGGGAGGCCTCTTCTACCACCTCTACAACCAGGTAGGTCAGGGTGGCAGTGGGAGCATGTGGCCTAGGGGCGGTGTGCTGCCGCGGCATTGGTTACGGCAGCATGAACCTGCCCACATCACGCACCCTGAACTTTAGGGTTTAGGGTTCTTTTTTTTTTTTTTTTTTTTTTTTCG